>VZTZ01049109.1:475938-629248 GCA_013400955.1 Drymodes brunneopygia
CCGCCCCGCGATTTGAGGCAAGTTTCTATTTACTTGTTTTGAGGTGTGGTTTCGACGCAAAGCATATTTCCCCGTAGACACAGGACGGTGAGCTAAGCTACCGCATGTTTCACTGAACCAGAAGAAGGAGGGACGCCGTCCTTTCGTGCAACACCGGCCGGCTCACGTCGTATGGGAAAAGTACAGCATGTAGTGGAGCTTTGGCAAAAAGCACAAACTTTCCACCTTTCTCCCAGCCCTGTCAGCTCTGCGCTTTCGGTTTGCAGGGAGGGAGTCTGGGAATCCGCAGAAATGTTGGCAACCTCCCCCTCCCCGTATTTATCCCTATCATTTACAGCCAAGGTTCTTTTGTAAAAAGTAAAAAAAGCATTTTTTTTTCTGGTCAGCCTGGCACGCCTCCCCTTTGCCGCCCAGTCCACAGCGAGTAGGATGTCTCAGAGGCTGCATGCAGAAAGCTAATTACAGAACCAGGGAAGAGCTCAGCATAACATTTCTTTACACGAACTGTCTGTTTAGCAATATGTAGCCGCTTGATGCTGTTAGTAACGTAGATCCGGCTACTCCCGTCAGCGCAGCATTTAAAGCCGTGCAGCTCATTTCCATCCGACACCAACACGCATTCCCGCTTAGGCAATATGCAACTTCAGTGTCCTTTACTGAAAACTCATGGCTGGCATTTCTTTCATCACTCAAGCCTAGGAACAGGGTTTTTAACGAACAGATTTTAAAATCATGTCCTTTGTTTGTGTGAATGCCCTTCACATTACCCTAGTTTAGGGTTAAACTTCAAACTACGTATTTTTAATACCCGGCATGTTCCCTATGTCAGTCCTGTTAGGCTTCAAACCATATTTATGACCATCTGAAAGGACAAGTTTAATATAAACTGCTCTCTAACAGCTTTAAAAATGCAAAAATAGCAATACTACACTATGCTGTCTGGAAACAAGTTCTTCTAGATCAGGCACAATATAGGACTAGGCAGTGTCTGATGTCGTGTGCGTACTGGTAACTTTCAGATATTTATATGAATTCTGTGGCTGTAGTAACTGAAGTGTTTCTGAGACTTGCATACCTTGCTTGCATGTTTTCTCTCCATCTGATTAAATGAATGTGAATGATAAACGGATGATTTCAAAAGGTTTTTTTGTTTGGCTTTTTTGTTTGGCTTTTTTGTTTCTTTGTTTGTTTTGTTTTGTTTCATATATATATATATGCGCATTTGTAAAGGGCCTGCCCTGGCAAAAGCTTTGGCAGGCTAATTAGAGTGGTATCACTGAGTAAAGCTCTGTGTGTATTTTAAACATTTTCAGAAGCATCTCTGAATGTGTTTTAATTTTTTTAGAAAGGATGTAATTAGGTCTGAACTGCAGATAAATAAACCCAATCTCATCACCATATTTTTGTGCTACTGATGGTCTAGGTCCTACATATTTTGTCAANAGCGTTTTAAAGGCAGTCGTTCAGATTTATTATTTTTTGTCCTGAAGGCAGCTCGTACTCTAAACCTGCTGCTAATAATTATCAGCACGGCAGTACACATCCACCCGCCCTCCGCCGTACACTGTGAAAATGAAGATTTTCAGCATTTCACAGAGGTAGCGACGATTGAATCTTCTCTTCCCCNTAGTAACGTAGATCCGGCTACTCCCGTCAGCGCAGCATTTAAAGCCGTGCAGCTCATTTCCATCCGACACCAACACGCATTCCCGCTTAGGCAATATGCAACTTCAGTGTCCTTTACTGAAAACTCATGGCTGGCATTTCTTTCATCACTCAAGCCTAGGAACAGGGTTTTTAACGAACAGATTTTAAAATCATGTCCTTTGTTTGTGTGAATGCCCTTCACATTACCCTAGTTTAGGGTTAAACTTCAAACTACGTATTTTTAATACCCGGCATGTTCCCTATGTCAGTCCTGTTAGGCTTCAAACCATATTTATGACCATCTGAAAGGACAAGTTTAATATAAACTGCTCTCTAACAGCTTTAAAAATGCAAAAATAGCAATACTACACTATGCTGTCTGGAAACAAGTTCTTCTAGATCAGGCACAATATAGGACTAGGCAGTGTCTGATGTCGTGTGCGTACTGGTAACTTTCAGATATTTATATGAATTCTGTGGCTGTAGTAACTGAAGTGTTTCTGAGACTTGCATACCTTGCTTGCATGTTTTCTCTCCATCTGATTAAATGAATGTGAATGATAAACGGATGATTTCAAAAGGTTTTTTTGTTTGGCTTTTTTGTTTGGCTTTTTTGTTTCTTTGTTTGTTTTGTTTTGTTTCATATATATATATATGCGCATTTGTAAAGGGCCTGCCCTGGCAAAAGCTTTGGCAGGCTAATTAGAGTGGTATCACTGAGTAAAGCTCTGTGTGTATTTTAAACATTTTCAGAAGCATCTCTGAATGTGTTTTAATTTTTTTAGAAAGGATGTAATTAGGTCTGAACTGCAGATAAATAAACCCAATCTCATCACCATATTTTTGTGCTACTGATGGTCTAGGTCCTACATATTTTGTCAAGCAACAATCAGTGGAAGATGACTAAAGACTACATAATTTTTTAAGAGAAATTTTGTATTTTGAGTTTTTACTATCACTAGCAATTAAACAGGAAAGTCAGATAGACTCTTGTTCCTGCTCAGGTTCACTGCTTATCTGACCTACATAGTGCAGCACTATTTAATTTACAGATAGTCTAAATGCACTTTTAGATTCAGACAGAAAAATTATTTGATAGGCCATTTCAAGAATTCCCATTGTTATTAGATTTTACATGTCTTGGAACAAATCATTTTTATTTACAAATTTAAAGTCAATAATAAGCTGCCAACTAATGTCATCTCCTAAATTAAATTGAAATGAGAGTTTGTTCAGAATTAATCATAATGAAAAAAATGAGTTTACAGCTATAATAATTTTGGAACGTTTCTCCTTCTTCATTGATTTTGCAGACTGAGTTAGAAGTGAGTTTACACCTTAACAGATGAATTTGCAACAGGAAACTGAGTAAGCTGTTTTCAACCCAGCAGAGCCCTGTTTGTGTAAGACTTCAGGCAGACATGTTTAGTAGTTATGGCAAGTGATCATTCCTCTGCAACACAAATCCCCAAGCATCTTTTAAAAATGACAGTTCAAGGTCTTTAGTTATTGTCCTGCAGAGCAAAAAAAGGAGGAATAAAGCATTGATTGGTAAGCACTTAGAGCTAGGTATGTGAAAGACACCTTTCGGTGTCCACGGTCACTGGCAAGAGAAGTGCGACGCTCTGCACTCGAAGGAGCATTACCAGGTTCAGGGGAAAAGGGTTAAACTTTCTGAAACTATGTCAATGCTCCAGGTTCTGAGTGGGCAAGGATCCAGGCTTTCTGAATGAATGTAGACTCAATTACTTTGAACTCTCTTGTTCTGTACATTCCTATTCGCTTAGTAGTGCTATGCCCATTAGGGGAGACAGGAGAAAACAAGAACAAATGTCAAGTCCTGGGCGGTTGGGAGCTTGGCAGTGGAGGAGCAGAGCACTGCCTTGTGGGAGTGGGGTTGGGAGCAGAGGAGATCAGCAGGAGGGCCAGGATGGAGACAGACTCTCTGGTTTCCTAACTCATCGCTCCACAAGACGTACCTCTGAGGAAAGGTACTCGTGTCCCTCTGTCCTGCTGGGATGAGTAGGGCCAGAGTTGCGGGGACCTGCACGTGTGCTGTTTGGAGGCATAGGGAAGGACTGGAAAGACATGGACAAGTTGTTCATTAATGATGAGGTGAGGGAAAACCAAGAACCTCAGCTGAACTAAGCCAGGCTTAAAAGCCACAGAAAGATGTGTGATTATAATTTCAGGAGCTTTTAGCACATAGGCCTGTTCTGATTCAGCAAATACCCACCATATTTTTTCACGTGAATTTACTAGAGAAGTGGGCATGAACTTTCTTCTTGCAAATAGTAGCTTTCTGTACTTTCGGCCACTCATTAGACTCCATCTCCCCAAAGGAAGAAATGGTGTCTCTTCTTACTTCTGACTTCCAAAAGAGAGCCAGCACAGTCCTTTTAATTTTAAGAAAATCATTATTTTTCTTGTGCTAGCTTTCCTCTGAAGAGAGGATTGCAGCAGCCACGAGGTACCATCTCAACTCATGACAGGCTTTGTGAATGCCACTCGCGCTATATAATCCAGCACCACCACACCGAGGAATGTAGCAGGGTGACTTTCTGTTAAAGCTAATGTGGGAAATCACAAAATGACCATCTATTCCTGTGCACCTTTATCTCTTGCTGTTTCAGGATTAGCTTACAGAGGTGTACCCTTTGCTTATGAAAGGCAAGCCTGGTTCCCGTTTTTCATTTCACTTCATTAGAAATACTGTAGTAGACCATATGGAGAGAAGGTTATTCCTGCTGAAATAACAAATGGCACTCCTTAATTATTTCAGCCTGGCATTTGAGTAAAAACACATTTCATCTTGACTTCTTTCCCTTCTTGACATTTCAGTAGTCATCCCGTTCCACCTCTGCTCCAGTGTGAAAAGCCTTACAATCAGGAAAATACCTCTAGTTCCCCTCAGACAAGGCCTTGTTTTGAAGGGTGTCAGGAAGTGAGATTTCATTTTGCCAGCCCCTCTGTATACCCTAGAGGACAGTTGTGTCAAACCTTCCCATTTCCAGTGGAGTTCCTCAAGCTTTCTTTTCTGCTCTGCTGGGAGTGAAGTGTGTACTTTCCTGAACTAGCTTGGCATTTTTGTTAATGGAATTGAATTGGCACATCATATCACATAGAAACCTTCTCAACAGAGTGACTCCAGCATCAGAGAACTAAATTTGACAGTTTTTTGGATATAAAGACTATAAAAAACCTGCAAAAAATTGTTCCTTTATTCTACAGGCTCAGGGAGAGTCATAATTGCAAAACTTGGTACAGACATATAAAATGAGAGGTGTACGACGCAAGGTTTTATTTTTCACAGTTAAATAATTTAAGCAAACTTTTAAAGTTACGTTGTAAGTTTGCTAAGATTACTAAAAGCACGCAGATGCAGTTGTACCTGTGGTTTGTTTTTATCCTTTAGCTAAACATATTTTTCTTCCACTGTAAGATGAGTAAGTTAAAATAGCAGTGAAGGTTTGTGACAACTAAATAAAGGTATGTAAACTTACCCACAAACAACCTTTGAAAAAACTTTTTGCAGCAACAGGTAAAGATCCTACCATGTCTGCATTTTCTGTGCTTTGACCTGAGTCAGTCTGCACTGTACAAAGCCTAATTACAGATTAATTATATAAATCTGTCTATGCAGAGGTCTGTTCAAGTATTTTCCCTCAAGTTTAACTTGAGTATGTGTGTATACACTTGCATGCATCAGTCTGATTTGCTATTTATCAAGGCCAGTGCTGACTTGGCGGAACAGATGTTTCAAGATGGAAACTTCAACTGCTCATTACTTGAATTCTTGGATTAAGAATCATCAACCTGTCTGGAGGGAACAAGACATCTTATTCAGTAGTTGAACCCAATCTTTAGTTAGATTTTAAGAAGTTTTAACTTCAGGTAAACAGCCTCATGTTACTTAAGTTTCAGGTACAGTTCAAATATTTTCAGCCCATCTGATGAGAGAAAATACAGAAAAATCATTAATTGTTACCAGGTTTGGTTTTTTCTTTTTTTTTTTTTTTTACCTCTGTATGTTCAGTGTATGTCTGAACTGGAGGCTGTTTATTACAACAGGTCTTTTTGAGAACAACAGGTCACTGACTCAGCTTTAGGAGATGAGTCTTTCCTGTATTTTCATCCATTGTCATACAGCTGCTTGGCTCTGACTTGTTGCACAGTAGGGCCAGAAATGACAATGACATGCTCCTTCAGCATGTCATTTAATTATTTATGTACTATTAGAGCAGATGGAAGTCTGTACATGTGGGGTAATTACTCAAGATTAATTAAAATATGAATGTACAGAAAAAATAACACGATTTTTGGAAAGGTGGTTTGCCCATCACTTGGAAGTTTAATGGGAGCCACCACCGTTTTTTACTTCCACCTCCCCTGTCCAACACAGAGGCTGCCTGATTTAAAAGAGCAAATGGTGTTGGCAGTGCTTGTTAGCAATTGGTGGTCTTATGTGGTGTTTTAACTGCTTGAATATATGAGACAAACCCACATATTTTAGTAGTAAATAAAGCCCTTTTTGGCTCCAGAATGTTTATGCTGAGGATTTGTTAACAGACACTAACTGTAAGGCTGCCATAATTACATATTCTGGCTGAAATCTCCTGATTAGTGAAATAACGTAGTAGAGAGTGGTTTGGGGTCTTGTGAAATACTGGTCTGCCAGATGGGAGATGGAGCCTATACAGGCTTGGACATGGAAGAGGGGATGGTCTGGCTGGACAGGCTAGGAGGGCATTAAAGCAATGAGCGGCTAACTTAACAATCCCTAGGAACAGAATGAGGCTGGGCAATGAATGTTCATTTGGAACTAAATCCTGATGTTGAGAGCAAAAATAATTAAGGGATGGGGTCAGAAGAAATTCCTTCACCTCTTATGCTGTGTCCTTTCAAGTAGGGGAAGAAAGGATAAGCTCCTTAATCAACTGCCTATGAGGTGCTCAAAGAAGCTCCTCGGGCCCTTAGAGCCCAATATTTGCAGGGTATAGTGTGCTGCTCACTGTGATCCTGGAGAAGTGCAGAGGCCCTGAGAGACAGTTTTGGCTGTCCAGAGGCGCTACCGATACTGTGTGGTTATGTTCCCTGTGGGACCTGAACTGCCCCATTCAGAGAAGTGTAGAAACCTGAATTTCAGCGTGCAGTGTAGCTCTACCCTTAGGGGTGAGGCAGGAGAGTTCATGCAGTTAGTGCCAGTGTCTGCATAATTTCTAAAACTATGCCATATCTGTACTCAAACAGTCTTGCATCCAGGGTAGGCGAATTTTGCATTAGACAAAGCTGAAATAAACCGTAGGCTGAGTGAGGTGAGTGCAGTCCTGAAAGTCTAAACACCTCTTCCTCTAAAGAACAACCCCTTTCCTTCTGCCTCTTTAGAGGGCATTTTGTAAATCAGTTATAATTATAGTCACTCAACAGCTGGGAAAAGAACTAGTAACTGCAAATATAACTTCGATGGCAGTGATTATGGAAAAATAATATGGAGAAAGAAAGATGCCTAAGAAGTCAATGATCCGCATTGAAAAAAACATTTTAAAAAGGTCCATGAAATGTATTAAGAACTCTAAGGATTTTCTGTTTATAGATAAATGATGTAGAATTGTTGATAAGCAAAGAGAAAGAATACATGCTAGATATTTCTGTGCTGTATTTGGGGAAAGAGAAGGAAATATATTTGTATCATATAATGACAAAATACTTTACATTTCAGCAATAATTCAAGAGCATATTAAACCAGCTGCTATTTATGGTCTTAGATGAGCATGTCTGGAAAACTTCACACCAAGAATTTTAAAAGAGATGGTCAGTGAGCTTTCAGGATTGATATTCAGTAATTGTTTGATTTGACATGTTCCAGAATACTGTTAAGAAAGCTAGAGTTAGAACCAATACTTAGAAAAAGTAAATGAAATGATGTAGCTAATTATAAACTTGCACTGTGACATTAATTTGAGCAGCTCAACGTGACCAGTCAGTATGTGAATCTATTAAAATAGATAATATTATTTATGTCACTCAGTATATGCTAATGAAAAACAAGATTTTGTTGAATTACCTTTGGATAAAGTTGGTCACAAAATATAATAGAGTTTATGAAAAACACATTTTTGCAAAGTATATCACCAGATTCAGCTCAGCATTTTTGACTGAAATTCCTAACTGACAAGTCTCAACTTTTTTCAAATGGAATATTGCCAGGCTGGTGTATAAGGTCTCATGTGGGGGGCCTGATTGGTTTTTAACAAGAAGCTATTTGACTTTCTGAAAGAAAACATAATAGTTTATCAATTTTATTGATATTAAGTGTGGGGGAAAAATAAATAAGGTGGGAAATCTGTCTAGATTCCTTGGTATGTGGGATGCTTCTAAACTACACATTTTTCAGTAGAGACATAAATGAAGACATGAAAAGGTTCATGGCTTTATCATGGCTAGTTAGCTGGATTCCTCAGAGGGCCAAGAAAGATGCAAATCTTAGGTGCCTGAACATCTTAGGTGAACCTTGTAGAGCTGTTATACTGTAACTGGCAGGGTGCTTTCACTGGAAGCTCAATGTTTCCCAGCATCCACAGCTCCAGTCGGGGTGCAGTCAGTCCCTCACACTTGGCTGCTGAGCCTGCATGCACTTGCAGTGTCTATTGGAATATTTGTTGTGTAGCCAGTGGAGAGAGCTGCACCTCGAGATGGAGGCAGTCACTGCTTCCTCTGGAACACCTGAATTTTGGATGCAGCAAACTGAGGTGCTCATTTTTAAGAATGCAGTTTTCAGTCTTTCCTACTTATGATGCCCTCCTTATGCCTCCTTTTATTTTTTATTCAAAAATAAATAATAATAATAACAAAACTCCAAGACAAAAACTTGTATAAATAATTTAAACTTAGCATCAGCAAAGTTTGCTTTCTTGGTTACATTTTGAGGAGTCCTAGTAGTTCAAGAGCACAAGTTTACAAGTTTACTGACACCTGTTTAGAAGACTTTTACAGCACACACTTAAAACTTATGCAGTATGGATGCCTACATGGAGCAGAAACTGAAAATGGATTCTTTGAGCTATCATATAAAGATCTACTGAGGCTGGAGGTTGAATGACTGGAGTTAAATCTAGACATTTTCAATCTTGATCAGACTCTTGTAGTGAGGTTGCTTCACTATCATTGTTTGTGGTCTGATGGATCTTTCTTGTTAGTATTTGTGAATCATTCAGATGCAGCTTACAGAGCACTGATGCCCTGTGCAGCATGGCTCAGGAATTCCTAATTAAAGTAACCGGGTATTGCAGTTCTGTTGCTCAATTTCCACGCTCTGTGCAGAGAAGCCACCCCAGCTCAAAGGACTAGAAAGAATTAGGTAGCATCTCCTGTCTGTCTAAACAGTCTGCCCTTGGGGAGGAAAACCTCCAGCAATTGGAAGGAACCAGCCTTTCTGCAATCAGAAACAGCTGCTGCAGCAGCAAAAGTAGGATTTTCAGTCAATCAGAGGATACGAAACTTACCACAGGGTTCTCACTTACTTAATGGTAAGGGTAATAACTCAGGTGACCATTACAATTTTTCAACACAACCTGGTAACTCATTTTACATATTTTGAATAGATAAGAAGTTTAGGAATTAACAAGTAATTTAAAAAGCTGTCAATAGCAAGTACTGATTTTCTATGCATCTGCCTCAAGACTGAGGTTTGACCTCCAGTGAAGACACATTAAACATCTTTCCATAAGTGAGCTGGCTAACTGGATGTCACTTGTCAGGAAGGATAACAGCAAAGTAGAGATTACAAAAATATACCTCAGGTTGCCCTAGAGTCAAGAGTCTGAAAACTGCTTCCCAAGAAAATTTACAAAGGTGTGCTTGATTTTTCATCGCAATCACTCCATAGAAGAGGATTTACAATACACACTTAACATTTTGTGATAAAAATGTTTAAAATTATGATCATTAAAACTCCAGAAATCAGAGAATGTTTCTGGACTCACTACTGAAGCTAAAAACTCATCAGAATATCTGTTGTGTTTAGTGGCCATCACAAGCTGACCAATAAGAACCAAAGGCTGCCAACCTTATAGACTTCAGTCCTCCACTGCAAGGAAATTGATCAGCCTTGATAAAATGTGGCTGCACTTGGGTCCTATCTCCTGTTCACTTGGGGGTTACAGAATTGGTGACAAAATTAATCTTGCTGGATGAGGAAATGTCTGTATTTCTAACTGCACAGTGTAATGAAAAGGCACAGCTGCATTCCCCTTTGAGCTATTTGCCTCTTGAGGAACTCATTCCATCAAGGAAGAAACTGCCTCCACACAGTTTGTTTTGTTTCATTTGCTCTAGGTAAGGCATAGTCAGAAAATGACAGATTTGCCAACACTGCAACAATCTAGAAATAAGATAATGGGTGAAAAATGACAGCGGCTATTGGTGATGGTTTAAATGTCTCTTCACAGTAGGGACTTAGAAGTGACATACATCTATCAAAATGCTGGCTCACAGAAATATCTCTCTTCTCAAATAAGTCACATAAGATGTCCATTAAAAAGGAAGTCAAATCAAATGTTACAGAAGAGGAAATACCTAATGACATAGGACATTATCACATATCTTACCCTAGTTTTGCTAACTATACTATTCCAGGAGCTGCAGAGGCATTCAAAGTCTTTTAGAAGGTTTTTAATTTCTGAGACGTATTAAGTAATAGATTATGGTAAATAATATTCAACAATAGTTAATACAATGTTACTTTCCCCCCTCATTATTTTTTACCTTTTTGAAAATATTTAGAACCTGATAAACAGAAAAAATTAATTTTTTAGGGTGAAAAATATGAAACACTTTGTTAACATATTGGCACTCGTAGCTTCAGCTTCAGTGTCAGATTATTTTCTACAAAATATGCTGGAAAAACATGCAAAAAACTGAATATTGTATTCAGTACAATATTCAGTACAGCTTTATTCTGCACCTAGTTTAAGGATATTAATTTATTTAGGTAATAAAGGATACGGTTTTTCAAAATGAGACCTTTAACTTACAATCATATGTTACAACCAGCTTAGCTAGTTTCCACTAATATTTTTCTAAAAGTTTTTTTATTATTTGTTTTTGAAAATGCTTTTTGAGTTATTAGAAAAGAAAATAAATAAAAAGAAAAGCTTTCAAAAATGAGACCAATATAAAACCCTTTCTCCTTTTTAAGGATGTTAATTTTTTTTTCTTTAAGTAGAACAGCTCTAGATAAAAAATATTTATGTTTTAGGATGCTCACATTTGACCCATGAGTAGTGTTCTTGCTGGGTGACTTAATGGAAGCTTGGTGTATGCCTGTTGTCTTGTGGTATGGAAAACTGCTGTTCATGAATGTACAGCTCATTTCAAATGCATTTACCTGACCGGTTCACAACATGCTTAGTTAAGCTACAGAGCCCGCTTACGCATGAACTCGGAGGTAATGTGGCAAGTGGGATGAGGCAAGACTTAAACAACATGTCTTAATCCCTGTGCTGCCTGGAAGATATAAATAAGATAAAGAAGAGGAAAAGTTGATTCAATCTTTTAACAAAACAAGGCTTCTTTCTTTCTAGATTGCATATTGATAACTTTGTAGAGTAACAAAATACAAAGCTTCTTTAATGATTAGAAAACCTTGTTTCTGTAGAGTAGGGCCTAATGATTCATAAATTTGGCAGACAGTATTGGGTACAAAGCACCATAAGATATGATGTAACTACGTGTAACATGGAAAAAAATATCTGCATTTCAGTGCACAGGAGAAACAAACTCATATTAAAACAAGCATTTAGTCAGGATAAACATCTTGTTCTACATGTTTTAAAGTGTTTTACCATGCAGTACTACAGTTTTTCAAATTTTAAGTTTTGCATTCAGATATGACTTCACTGATAAATGAAAGAAGTAAAAGTGGAGGGGACAAAGAAATTACCTGTTTTCCTTTTGCTTCATGGTCATGTTTTCCTTTTGCTTCACATGCCAGACCATGTGAATAGAGCAGGTTGCAAACGCACAAACTGTCTTTCATCAACACCATCTGCACCCATCACAGCTGTTTAAATCTTATGTTAAAACAATTACTTGTAGTTAGTGAAATTCACCTATGAGATAATTACTCATAGTAGGTTAGACCAGCTTGGTCCACTGTGTTCTATCAACAGAAGCATTTTGCAATGATCCATTGCAGCACTTCCAATCCAGGTGACATTATTTATAGTATGAAGCAGTAGCAATAAACTTTCCTGGTATCTAATTTAAGAATATCAAAACCAGCTCAATGTTCTTTATCCCAAGGACATTGTGGTACTATTAAACTGGTGTTTCTCTCAAAAATACCACACTGAGACATAGTGTGATGCAATGCCCACTTTCCTCTGCTCTGAATGCAGGAGCGAAAACAGTGCTCACCGAAAGCTAAGTAATAACCAAACAGCCAAAGTTGGATGTTCACACTGAATTATGCAACTTAAGGAATTCCCCTCTACAATTAGTTGAACATTAAAACATTGTATTTTTTAAATATCCACCCTCCATCAAATGCTAAGGCCCTAATTTTTTTACTGCGTTAAATGCACCTAACTGGCAACATACAGCTGAAAAGTTTACTCTCGGCGAAGTCAAGTATGCTAGTAGTCACAGTATTCATACTCTCCAATATTTGCCAAAGGTTTCTTACTATTTCCTAAAGTCAGATGCTTAAGAATGGGATAAATAAAAACTAGGAAACTGGTATTTTTAAAGTAGACATCAGAAAATGAGGTAGGAAGCGGTGTATATTAAGTTCAGTATTGTAACAGTACTGAGGAGCTTTATGCAGTCCGTGGAAGGTGCTCAAGCCAGCGGACTGGAAACTGAACGTCTTGGCAGTTTCTTTCCCAAGCTGAAGGTCGCTCCTTTCTTCAGACATGCCCCTATCATCATCTTACCCAAAGGGAACTTCTATGAACACTCAGCATTAAATCCTATCCATCACCTTAGGAAAATGGTACATAATCAGTTTCCTATGGAAGTTATAAAGCACTGTTAAGCCAATAGCCTTGCCAGGTTTGTTCAGATGGAGTTACAGTTTTTGCTCCAATAAATGCACGTTCAGGATCACACTTGTTCCTATTCCAAACCCAACAACTGGTATTTTGTCAGAGTGAAGCAATGTTAGAGCTCTCTGTGTAGAGTAGGAGTCTGTGGTGCCATGACTAGGACAAGACAAGGTGATTTCTGAGAATGCCAGCACATCTCTGCTTTTAGTTCCTCCGTGGCTGCGGGGCACCCTAGCAGAAGAACCTTACACTTACATCTTTATGTTTTCAGAAATCACATAGAACTGATAAGAATAGAGAATACAGAAAACCTCTTATATGAAAGAATAACAGCATACAAAGCTGAGAAGATGGACCAGGTTTCCAGAAACATCCAGTGAATCTGGAAGCTTGCTTATCAAACATAGTGTATAGTTTTATGCAAATCAGGACTGTCATTTAAATCAGTAAATGTCGTGCTGTCCACTGTTGGCCCATGGAAAGTCTGCACCTTTCTGTCATGAATCTGACAAGTCTTTGAGCCAGTACAATACTGACCATCAGACAAGATTATGAAGGTGATATAATAAATATATAAATGAAGTAATATACTTTAAAATAAAATTAATTTCAATATACTTTTCTGGCATCTAACTCATGACCAGAAGCACCTTAAACATGGATGTTCACAGAAAAATATTTTGCTTTGTATTAAAAATAATCAAACCAAATTAATTTAACTTTTTGTGTTAAAAATGTGTATATATTTATACATAATATTTCAGTTTACAACTACAAAATAATAATAGAAAATTATGAAAAATTCTTGATATTACTGCAGCTGGAAACATATGAACTTTACATAGTTTGTTTCTTTGTAATGTCACTTAGTTTAATGGATTGGAAATACTCCATACTTGTTTTTAAATCACTCAGCTATCTCAGAATTACTATCATGTTGTAAATCTATTTGACAAAGGTTTCAGCCTGCACAGATGTGAAATGGTGCGTCAGAATGAAAAACCGCTATGTTTCATAGGATTGGGTATTTGGCTTTCTTGGACAAGAGATCTAATCAGCTCACTCAGGTTTCCCTAAGGGAGATTTCAGACAGTCTCCATTGTGTAGGAGGGCACCCTGGCTGCGCACTGAGATTAGCCTGCAGAGATTTTACGGGGTTGAGAAAGAAAGGTAAGCTCCCTCCTGCTGCTGGTAAACACTGTTATTGTTCTCCATTCCCTGCTGAATGGCACAAATGCAATTCTGCAACGTTAATTACTGCAATAATGAAAGAAATGACACAAAATGACATGGAATGTGCTAATTCACTAAGACTCAAGTCATTGACATATTAGTCTCTTTATTGCTTGTTGTTACTTTCAGGCACGTACTCCTTTACTCATACTGGCTGGATTATGGGGACTTAGTATTTAAATAATAAACTAGTAACATAAAGATTAATGTGTAAGAAGTGGTGCCCAATGATCTTTCAGAAGCTGTCTAGTCAGTACCTGAACACAGAACATGTCTGATGAAGTATATGAAGAAAAGACTTAGCTATCCTCGCGGGACTTGCAAGCTGCTTCCTTTTCAATGCCTAAAAATGAAGACTTGCTAGAATGTTATGTGCTAACCAGGAAGGAAAAGGTGGCAAGTAAATAGACTGCACCAAAATGTTGTATTTTTCCCTTAGCCTTCCCAGAGAGGAGATGAGTGATATTAATTTTTTTGTGAACGTCTTACATGTAGCTGCGGATGACAATGTGTGAATCTGTGTTTACACTGCTTGGAAACCACAGTCCTGTGAAACACAGAGTGACAGGTCTCCTGTATCTGCGGCCCTGAACCGGCAATGGGGAGCGCGAGAAAGCCTGGGCACAGAATCAACCCTCTCTCAAGGTCCCTGACAGAACTCACTGGGAATATTTTCAACTCTTTCTTCTAAAAAGTAACTCTGCACTTAAGTAGCAATCCTGTGTAAAACCCACATATACACTGCATATGTAAATTCCCTTGTAGAAGTCAAGCACTACCTAATAAACATGCACAAAGAAACAAATTCTTCTGAAGAACTGAGTAGGAAAGCAAAAGAGTATTGCATGCCACAATATGTATCTCTAAAATCATGAAAAACAGGACCACTGGGAATTGCTAACAGTTTCAGCTGCAACACTGAATAATCTAAGTAATCCTTTTTCTATTGAACCAAAAAGGAAAATGAAAAGACTTTCATTGAAATACAGTCATAAATTCCATCCATAAGACTTTTCCTGCAATTAAGTTACATTTACTGATCCACTACTCCCTTAAAAGGAGCATTAACACAAAGACTTCAATTATTCATGGTCAAACAAAGTTGATTCTATTGCTTCAGTCAAAGCGGCATTCTCTTTTACTGTGGTTATTTCTGTAGTATCTTCAAAAAGGGCACATAGTCTGTGAAAACATGTAAGTTTTTGAGTTAAAGCTATTTCCATGATCAGTCCTAACTTCTTACATTTAATACTCCTCCATTTGCTCCTTTCATGACGATGAAATTTGCTGGGAGTTTTTGTCCCCTTCATCCTTTAAAGAGCAAGTTGACTGAAAATACACCATTTTTTAAAACTTAGTTCAAATGTCCTAAGAAGCCTTCTTTCTCTAAAAAAAGACCCAAGAAACAAAAACCACAGGTATTTATTATTATGGAAAACTTATCAGTGAGGAAAGAAACACAGGGAACTCCACAAAATGAACTCTGTGGAAGAAAGTCTGTGGTTCTTATGCTGTCAGATAGAGGGCTTAAAAGAGCTGCAGAGGGTCTAACATCTATGAAGAGCCATACCTACTTCTTCTATTGCTAAAGGCGTCTGCAGTACTCGTCGCTCGCTCTTCCCCAATTCCCAACTGCTGTCCATTTCCGCTCGTGATGCCGTCCCCCGAGAGTTGGCACCCTCTGCTGCTGCCCAGCTCCAGCCTGAAATACCCTGAGTGTAACCGCCTTAATGAAGCTACAGAAGTATGCGTTTTAAAGGTCAAGAGTTCCCAATCAATCCTAGGAATTTAAGAAGGGGATAATATTGCCCAAAGACACTAGGCAAAACTTGATCTTCCAGAGATACTTGTTTCATTTTCAAAGGTCGAGAATGAATACAGATTCTTGATATTCTTTGGTATAAGAAAATACCAGGGATACATTTCTTTGACTCAGTAAGCAGTCTGGCATATGATCCATTAAATGTAACGTTAACAGGGAGAGAAATGCTTTCCTCAGTAGACCTCCCTTAATAAGCACAACCCTGAAAGATGAAGGATGTTCAGACTCAAACTATTGTGTATAAATGTTTTCATGTAAATGTGCTATAGACTGACAATTGATTGAGACACACATACATAAAAACATAAATACTTCTTCAGAAGGTAGTAATTTGTTTCTACAATGTTATGCTCTCTGAGTCACGTCTTTCAAAGACATGGAAGTTAATAAATGCCAACCAGGAGTAGAAGAATTCTGCCTGACCATCTTGCAGATGTCAGAGGTTTAATAGATTTAAGTTTTCCTCTTTTTTTGCTGGAACTCAGTATCATAAAAAGAAAAGAACAGCTAATATGTAAGAGGTAGGAAATTGTATCCCAGAGATACTGACAAATACTTAACTGATACCTGAATTTATGGATGTTCCTCTTTTAAAAGGTTTCACTGCTTTTTTGTACAGAAAGTCTTGAAGGGAATGAAGACCACAAATCCAAAAGGCATATTGTTTCTTTGTACAGAAAATATTTAGAAACTAGTACCAGTGAATTATGACCACAGGATTAAGCAGTAAGCTTTAAAAGTTTAGGTTCTTATTAAAAAAAGCAATTATGTTTTCAATTTTTTCCTCAAACAAGAGATTACCTTGATGCACTACAGTTTCTTGGCTTCAGACAAGGGATAGAAAGGTGAGAAAGAAATTACAGTGTTAAAAAAAACCCCAAATCCTAACCTGTTCTAAAGCATTGTCTTTCTTTCTTTCTTTCCTGTTCAACTCATATATTTATGAAACTATCACTTAAGCAACACCTGCTTAATGTACCAAGAAATGTAATAGTGGATAGAGATTTTTTTTGGCTTTGCTCCCTTTGGTTTGAAAAAGAGGAACTGAAGATGAATATGTGGGTTGGGCACTTAAGTCACAAGTTGCTTACATGCATGACTACCCTTAGAGATTTCTCTTTACCTCATTATTTTTGACTCACACATCATTAACACAAGGCCTGTGACAATAGGAGACTGCAAAGACCATGAAGAAGAATTTTGGAATAATTCATTTGACAACTATGTATGGGAAAGAACACCAGTAAAAGTGCTGTACAGGTACTGCAACTGAGCCTCTTCATTACATAAAGAGCAAAAAGCTTCATTAATTTTTGCTGTAGGGCATCTCACGTTTGAATAGTTATATTTAAGTGACATTCTAGCTTTCTCATGAGAAGTTTAGAAGGCCTCCTCCTAGATTATTAATTATAGCCTTGGAGTCTAATGAAGAATCACAGGAAAAGTACAGTCTTCAACTAAAAAAACCCCAACATATTGACAAGATTTACACAAGGACTACATGCATTACAAGAATTTACCAACAGCACTGTGTATTATCAGTATATTCTAATAAATTACTTTTATTTCTGCACATTTAAAGATAGACCTTGTTAAAATTTACAAAAAAACCCCCAAACCCACAACCCTTTGACAGAATAAGTCACTTTGTCATCTGAAGAACTGTTTAAGTATCAATAAAATTTCACCACAATATCAGCCTAATTTTCTGTCAGCCTTCTTAGGAAATCAGGCTGCCTGGTGGACACAGAAATTTACAATGCGCAATTATTCTCTAAGAGTGAAAATGTTCCTGTGAATTGCATTTCCATGGAAGAATTAAACAGAATTTTGCCTTTTGGATGGTACAAAGTAAATTAATGTCACTATCTGATATCAGTTTATTTAGAACTAACACCATAGAGTAATTTAAGTTGTAATTCTGCAAATCAGTCATCTAGTCCATCTCAAAGTCAGGTCCAATTACACCACTTTGCTCAGGAGTTTGTTGAGTTCTGGATATCTTCAAGGATGAAGATTCCACCACCTGTCTAGGCAACCTGTTCTAGTATTTGACCATCCTCACAGTAAAAGCATTTTTCCTAATAGCTAATTGAGTTTTCTAGTGCTCCATCTGGTGTCCATTGTCTCTTATGCTATTGCTGTGCACCTCTGGGAGGAGTCAGGGTCTGTTGTCTCTGTACCATCCCATTTGGTGGTTGGAGACTAGAAGTAATTCTTCCTTTAAGTCCTTTAATATTAGGGCTGTACAAGTCCAGTTCTTTCCACCTCCCCTTTTACATCAGGTGCTTCAGCCCCTGACCATCTCAGTGCACCTCTGCTGGACTCACTGCAACATCAATGCCTTTCTTGAACAAGCCCAAAACTGGATGCAAGACTCCAGCTGTGACCTCCCATGTGCCAAACAGGAGGGAAGGATCACTTCCCTGCATCTGCTGGCAATCCTGTTGGTAATAACCACCCAGGATGTGGCTGGCTGGCACATTACTGACTCATATTCCATTTGTTGTCCACTGGGACCTTAAGGTCTGTTTCTGTCAAACTGCTTTGCAGCAGTATTGGCATATGGGGTTATTCCATCCTGGATGTGGGACTGCAATTGCTTTTGTTGAACTTCATACGGTTCTTGTTCACCCAGTTTCCAGCCTGTTGAGATCTTCTGAGACCTTTTCCTCCAGGGTATAGACTACTCCCTCAAATCTGGTATTGCCTGTGAACTTGCCAAGGGATGACACTATTCCACCTGGACATGGCATTGTTGATCACGTTTTTTTCAGGTGGGTGTGTCACCCACCTTATGGTCTGTATCTCACCAATTTGTCTATAAAGATACCACAGGAGAGCAAATTGTAAATACTTAAGATTTCAACTAGTATCTTGCCTAAAATAGCTCACAGTCCTTCTAGATAATACAATTTGTTAATTATTCATTGGTAACAGACAAACAGAATAGTATGGGAAGTTCAGTTAGGGACTGAACCACATAAAGTATCTATTACAATCTACAAAATTAGTATCTGCATATGGGAGCTGTTTCATAGGAAATAAATGTTAAAGATTCTAGTCACATAAAAATATGTTAGATAAAACCTAGACTTCAGGAAATGAGTTATTCAGAAATGACTGTACAGATGTGTTTGTGTGCCCAAAAGTTTGTGTGATTTTTTTCCCCAGTGAACAGCAGTTAGTCTAATAAAAGATTATTACCTCTGTCTACATGCTTGGCCTGTAGATAAAATGATAATTTTAAACCTGTGATGTGCAATTGCCAGCATTTTTACCTTGCTCTCTCAGAACAAGAAAAAAGGAAACTGAAGAAAAGTGTATCTGGGAATCATAAGCTTGATATAGCTCAGTATTACATTGTAAATAATTATTGTTCATGTCCAGATTAGAAAAAAAGAATCAATTTAAGAGATATTGTCAAGGAAAAAGGAGTTAGGAAAAAGGTGCTAAGAAGAAGGAGCTTTCTCTCAAATAAAATCTGAGCAATATTTTCAGTATGCAGTACTTAAAAGATCTATATTTATATTATACATAGAAACGTACCATATGCAGTCAAGAATGCTTTGAAAAATTAGAGAACTTTTGAATAGAATAGATAGTGGAGTGGAATAAACAAGCTAAATGTGTTCTTGGAATCTGGGGCTTATTTTCATACAATTAAATATAGTAAGTTATTCATTTCCCAATAACACATTTCAGTCCTCACCCATCACAGTTCTATTTTTATTATTACATTGATGTAACAACACTACTGTCTAGTCCATTATGGCTCAGTGCTGATAATTAAGATGTATTTTATTGCTTCTTTACAGTATTTTTAATGCCTGTTTGGTTGTACAAATGACATCAAGTGATAAAATACAAATCAAGGCCAGTAAGAAATTTTTTTTCCAGCTGACACATGAATTTCCTTCATAGAAAGTACGATATAGTTTGATACTAATGTGTGTATCTTTTGAAAATTTCCATTAGCCAGAATAGTTGCAAGGAATGTGGCATGAAACACAGGGTCCAGGAAAAACAATACAATGAGGCCGAAACATGCATTTATTTGAACACTCTGAATAACATGTCCTTTAACTGCCCAGATTAGAATGTGTACAACATATAAGTATTTATTCATTTTTTAAAATTCAAATATTTGTTAGTAAAATTATTGCATT
This sequence comes from Drymodes brunneopygia, assembly GCA_013400955.1. Taxonomy (NCBI): domain Eukaryota; kingdom Metazoa; phylum Chordata; class Aves; order Passeriformes; family Petroicidae; genus Drymodes; species Drymodes brunneopygia. Next base: position 495,855 of record VZTZ01049109.1, read on the forward strand.
CATCATTTCCACACATTTTATTCACACAACAGATCTAGAAATTATTTTATGAAGCACAAGATTATTTGTCAGTTAAAAAAGAAACACTTAAAACCAAAACAGTTGTTTGCTTTTGTAGTAAAATGGGCATCATTAGGATGAAAATAACTTTCTTTAATGAAAAGATCCCCAAAGGATTATTTTGAATAATTTTGGAAAAATGCTATGGTGATGTTTTCTTCTGCAGTTTCTTGTACCATACAGGTACCTCTTTTTTTGTCTGTAAAAGAAAGAACATTTAGTTGTGAAACAGTGAAAACCAGAAGAAAAACATGGTATCTACACAAGTCTCCCTCCTTCCTACGTAGTTCACAGTTGAGTTCTTTGCTTAATTGCAAATATCAAAAACAAGACTACGCATTTAAAGTTACTATTACAACATACCACTATTAAGACCTCCCTATTTCCAGGTTATAAAAAGCAGATTACATGGTAAAAAGGAAATAATTTTTAAAAAAATACCTGTCACAATGAAAACAAGCATCAATTGTGCCATAAATAGGTTTCATTTGAAATAACATCATCTGAGTTTTCCAGCTGAGAAAGGAATGGATCTCAGAAAAGAGATCTTAGGTGTGCCAAAACTGACCAACACTTTATGCAGAAATACAGTTCTTCAAAAATTTCAATTGCAAATAAAAGAATACAGTAGTTTTCTGACTCTGTAGAACGTATTTTAATGGCAGAAAATTATCTGTGAGCAACCTTTCCTTGCCTTTCTAATACCGTAGGTTACTGCTACACAGTCAGGATAGCTTGTGGCAAATTTAGTGGTGGTTTGTATAAAACAAGATAGTTTAAATTTTAATAGAAATAAAACTAATCAGGTGGAGGTGAAACAAGGTAAGGACTGTTCTGCTTCCAGGGTTGGGTATAATCTCTTGAGTTAGTGAGCACTGTCTCAGTCTGTTGTCCCTAAACTTGTTACTTTCTAGTTCCTTTTCTGCTGCTCTCCATTCTTTCCTCCAAGACTTAAAAAGCATTCAATTCAAAAATCAACTTTATTTATTTTGAAGATTTCACTTACAAAAACAAATCTGCTCTATTTGTGCAAGCTTTTAAAATTCCAGAAATTGTCCTAAACTGGCAGGATTTTCACAGGACTACTGATTTCTTTTCCTATCTAAGAAGAAAACCTGTGCCATCTACCCATTTTCAGCTCCCTACTCCAAGTCTGACTTTTTCACAGAGAAATTTGTTCCAATTTTTAAATGTAAATGCAGTTTTTCTGGATTCCTACACAGTTTCTATATCCCTAAGGAAGACAGGACAGATTATGCACTGAAACCCTGGATCATCTACTCAAACTGTTTGCTTATGTTTTGGATCCCTGAATAGCTCCCTCAAAAACAAAGTTTGGGCAATATGATTTAGCACTACCAAAAGGGCTGTGAATGAGACAGCATCGGATAAGCCTGTGTTCAGTCTAATAATACTATTCAAGCAAATTCTGAACTCCTAAAATCCCCCAATGTCCTCATATCACGTCCCAGAGATGCTACAATTTCCCACTTTTTGTGTTATAAACCCAGTACATGGTGTCCTACAATACAAACCTCATATAGTTTAAGACACTATGTTAAAGTCTCTATCAGGAAAAAAAGAAAAAAGACAAAAAAAGAAAAAAAAGATAAAAAAGAAAAAAAAAAGAGTTATCTTTGGACCAAATCACCACGTTTGCTATGCAGTGTGGATACACTCACTCGACCCCAGAGAAAGGTAGCATAGTAAAGCTTGTAAATAAGAGTCATGATTTGTTTTGTGATTCAGCATTGCACCTTGGCTGTTTTGAATCTATCAGTTCAGACAGTCATAGTCAGAAACTTCTAAACCATTTTCAGGAAGCTTTCCAATACCAGAGGCACTGAATCTAAAGTGGGCCACTTCAAATATTTAAAATCCAAGCTTTTAGTTTCTGAAGGAATAAAACAGGGTTTTATAATGGTTTTATAACATCAGGCATCCTTAGCAATAGAAGTGATATCAATACTGGTGTTCTGTTTTTTTATATATATTTAGATGCATCCACATGTACACATTAATATACATCAATTTAAGTACAGAAATACACCTATTTCCTCACTCTTGCTTCTCAATATAGCTATGCACAAACTCCACTTACACACAATCATGGTAGATTTAAATTAGTATACATGGTCTGTGAATCCCTACAACTATTAAAATTTTGCTAGCCACTCAATATTGTAATACAACAATGGTGGTTTTTTTAAAAAATTACTGTGAACTTAAGCTATAGAAAGTAAAGAAATAGCTAAAAAAATCACAAAATCTAATTTTTCTCCTCAAAACTGATTATTTCCTTAAAGAGTTGAAGTATTTATCTGAATTAATTATACATCTGCCTGAAGGATGAATCCACTTTTTTTTTTTTTTTTTTTTAAGTGAGGTGAACCATCAGAAGTTTTGGCACTTACTCTTATCATAGTACTTACAAATAACGTTGGCTTAGGTGTAAATATATTTTCTTCTTCATGTTCTGGCTGCAGTTTTACCAAAGGGTTTAATTTTTTTCCAGTTGCACTTCTTAGTTCAATGTGAGACTGAGGTAGATTTTGTTCATAGTGTTTAGCACGTAGAGTAATTATAATCTGCTTCATTGTGGCTAGTTCCTATAAAACCACAAAAGAACAATGCTATGTTATTCAGTTGAATTACATTTGAAACTTTAAATGTTTATTTGTTAATGATAAATTTATATTCATCAAACATGCATCAGTAAATGCAAAAAAGAACATACATTTGCTATAATTAATAAGATTACTACTTAAACTGTAGCGAAGTAAGAAAATAAAATAGGCACAGAGGTTTTATACAACTCAAATTTTGTCTTACCTAAAGGCTGTAAAAGAGAACCTTTACTGTGTAGTAAGAAGCACATTATCTCTTTTAACTTAGACTTCCACTTCATTTAAAAGAATTCTTTTGCATTTATTTTTTCAGGCTGAGAGAGTGTACAAATCTAATTTGAATGACCGTGACAACTTGTACTTTTGAGCAACAGAAATTTCATAAATACATCACTAGAAATATTTATTTATATCCAGATTAGAAAAGAAAAATCAATGGAGAACCTTTAGAGGATGCACAGAAAAAAGAAAATCAGAATGGAAAAGAAGTTCTGTGAAAAATGAAAGCTCCAGTGTGGAAAAAGAAATGAGAACATTTAGAAATGCAGCCTGTTTTTGGATATCCTAGTAATTTGCTTTGAAAATAATCTGAATTAAAAATGCAATCTTTCCTTAATACTTGGCAGAACAAAAGTGATTATTCAAAATATACAGTAGAGTGTGAAAGGAAAAAACATAGCATTTTCTGATTTTAACTGGACATCTTTTGTCATCTTTCACCACACCTACTACCTAATATTCCCCTTCCACCCCATGTAATGGGTATGATTACTATAAAATAAGTTACAGAATTTAAAGCATTAATTTTTATTACTATTATTACTACTAGTAGTATTATTTAGAACATTCATTATTGTAGAATTAGAGAAGCAAGATCAGTAGAAAAGCTTTTCAATGTAAATTTTAGGATAATTTTACATGTTTTAAAATACTAATGTTTTTGTTAGCTTGCTTTTTACAAATGGTGTTGTCTTCAATAAACAACACTGTTACTGTATTAGTCTTATATATAATTAACATTCTGTCTTATCTCTCAACCAGAAAAGGGTAATTTGTGTTTATAGCTGAATGACAAACATTTGTTATATCTTACCTATTTAATACTTGCCAGAAAATTACATTGATGCACATTCTATTTTCACTGAAATATTAGTAATGAGTTAAAAAAACCCTCAGCCTTCTAAAATACTCCTGCCATATACCTTCTCTCTGTCCACTGCTACCTTTAATACAAGAAACAAACTCAAAAGAAACATGCCGAAGCCTTTAAATTGTCAAACACTAACTCATTTACATGAATGGAAGTTATACTCCACAGACCAGCTTTATCGAGTGTACAAATTGTTCTTGTATCTTAGTCATTTAATATTAACTATTTGCATAATTCAGCCATGTGTGGTGGCGTGTTGAAACAGCATGACTGCAGAGCAGCTGTTTAAAAGGACTGCATAGCTGATGCCAACATGTTTTTCAAAGTTGTAAACTCTGCAAAGATGTTGCCAAAGCAACACATAGACAGAATTTCTTGATGAAAATAACTCAAGCAAGTATACAGCAAATAAATACACTATCACAGGAGATTAAATTGTACATAAACAATGTTTTGACACTAGCAAATGGTGTTCCAATACTTAAACTGTTACTCTGTGGACCAAATAGTTGCACGTTTGAACAAGGCAAAACCCAAAAACTGTCACACAGATTTATTTCAGAAACAGAGTTGGAACTTTTATGTGTAGGGTCAAAATCTCTTGTGTCAAGATCCACTTGGCAGTTTAAAGCCTTCTCTACTTAACAGAATCTGTCCTGTACTTGACAGCACTGTCTGTTTTCAGACTTGGAATAGGCTGTTGAGAGTCAGCGCTCACACAAGCTTCCCTTGTGACAGAAGGATTCTCTAATGTGAAGCTATAGGAAGGAATGACAGGGAGTGGGGATGAAAAATTAGTCCACAATGAAGAAGCTATTTTGACATCACAGCCAAATTTATCATGAGGATTTAGCTAAGGTTGCTTTAATATTTGTTCTAAACCCCCTCCACATTTAGCAAGAAAGACCTTAAGAAACTTGGCAAAACAAATAGCACAAGAAACACTGAATCCAATACAATTACTGGTATGTGTACTGCTAAACAAGGAAAGAAAATTGACCCAACATATTTGCAAGAGATCTGCTGTTTTCAGCAAAGGAAATATTGAAAACAAAACTCTGTCTTGAACTGCAGTAATTTTAATAATCTCTTTAGATTTCTCTGCTCCTGAACACAATTCTTACCTTCACTTTTAATTTCCAAAGAAACAGTCATGAGTACCTGCTACTTCTGGCATGCTACCTTGATTCTATGAATATTATTTTCCAATCCTAAGATCCAGCAAGTTGGTCTAGAATGCTAGCAAGGAAAAAACAGCTCTGGAGATTGTAGTTAGCAGAAATATGTGAACTTGTTCCAGTGGGAACAAGACCTTATGAAAGAAGGGGAAAGTAGGTAGAGGGTTCAAAGGAGATGGGAAGAATCTTTTGTGGAGAAGGACATGTACTAGTTTCAGGGTAAGCTAAGTAAAGGAAGATGGGAAGAGAAATGGATGATTAAAATTTTTCTATTTTGTACTGTGTCAAGTCCATGTTTCTATGTCCAGGCAGAGCTGCGCAAATTGTTTACTTAAAATATTCCCTTCAGTTACTCAGTACATTGTAGAAAACAGTGTTGCTAAAGCTCTGCATTTCCCAATTTCTCTGGGGAAGTATTTGGTCTTTGCCACGCTGGCTTCTGGACATATAAGCCATGCTATGCAAGCTGTGTGTCACTGTGTTGAGGCTTCCAGGTCTGAGGGCTTTGGCTTTGGAGAGCCAGACAGCAATCCTTCTTGGGAGGATTCTGAGTACCAACACCTCTGAGTGGATTCACCCAGCTCCTCCCTGGGATGGCTTTACACCTTTGGTCTCACAGTCACAAACTATGGGAACACAAGCACCCACTCACCGCTTACGCAATGTCCTTTGGGGATGTGGCAGTGTGGATACATGGAAAACAATCTAGCTGGAAAAAAAAGGTGGGTTAAGATGACAAAAGGAAAAAATTAACCTATGCAGCTGGCACAAAAACAGTGCTTATGTACAATTAGTGCCACCCATACAAACAAGTATCAGGACTATATTATTAAATATTTTGAAAGTCTGTCCACGGCAACCTGATGATTTTTTGTTAAGGATGCTGCTCTGTGTAACAGCACAAGTCCCAAAAATCAAAGTAATGAGCTACGTGACACATTAAGTAGGATTTCACTTGAACTTAAAACACCTAAATTGCCATATCTAAACATAGGTATCTAACCACGAGCTAAGAATCTAATTTTCCATTACAGACAATGTACCTTGGAAAGTGACTCCATTCAGAAGTGGGAAACTATTGGTGTTGTAACATTAGCCTTGCTGATTAGGCTGCTGTTAACTATAAAGCACAGAAAGAACCTCACCACAGACACTTTCATTTTGATACCTAAATTTAGTTGTGATAAGCTGAATCTTTTTCTCACCTCACTCTCCTTATCATTTACTTCTCTCAGACTTCTACTTTGCCTAAACCAACTTTCATCCTGAATAGCCAATATGCAATCATAATTCCCTTTGCACACAGATTTGAAGTATCAAATTACTTTCTTAAAAAGAACTGTGTTTTTAGAACAAACTTTCACACCACAGATTATCTACTTGGTAAGTTTTCCAAAACATCCAGAGATTCATACTTTAGGACAATCTAACATCCTGGATTCCACTTATGCATATTAATTCATATTTAGTAAAGATTACTTGAACTATAGAAGAATACTTGAAAATTCTGCCTACATAACCAGAAAGGAGCTGGAATTAAAAGTAAGTGATTAGAATGAATGGACTGAGAACACAGGGAGTGATGAGGAAGGAGGTGAAGTAAGGTAACATGTATTCCATTGTAAATAGTATCAGAAAAAACTACTTGCTTATTTCCATTTATTTTTGGTAAGTTATGTCCAACAACCTTAGTTATAAACAGCAAAAGCAATTTTGTGTGCCAATATACAGAGAAGGAGATATAAAGGCTGGACTCAATGATCTTAGAGGTCTTTTCCAACTTTAGTATTTCTGTGACTCTTTTGTCAGGTACAGACAAAGGATAGACAGCAGTCTTTTTCACAGTGTCCATTAATTAAAATGTTTTTTGGTTTGGCGTATTTCCCAAATTCTATCTTGCTAATTCATTAGGCTAAATGCTATCAGTGCTGGTGTTGTGGAACTAACTGAAAATCATCAAGCTTTAACATAGTGTTAAAAGAACCAAACCAAAGAAGTGTAAGTCATTTTTAAAAGGTAAAGTAAAAAAGGGTATTACCTGCTCATATTATAAATACTTCAGAAAATTCAGAGACTTTTAAATAATGTTTGAGCTTAAAGTAAAATAAGCTGTAGTTTATTTAAAATAGATTTTTACCCATCTATTATGGATAATTGAAATAGTACCTAGAAAAATGGCGACTGAAGATCAGTTTTGGAATATAAAGGAAAATTTCGATTTCTTCAACTAGCAATGCAACTAGAAGATAAGCAAATGCAAAAATAAGGCATGCAGCCATATAAAATATAAATGTATTTCGAGTACAGATACTATAAAGGGAACTCTATTAATATTGGTTTGGATGTCCTTAATACATGCTCAAACATACATGTATATGGATCAAACCAAACAGTTGGAAATCCTCAGTAGGAAGAGATATTTGCCTATGTGATCTCAAGATAGCTCATTCTGATGGTAAATTTAATGACTTTTTCATATCACTAAAATCATAGAACAAGCCAGTGAGTGTCAGATCCATCTGACTCTTTCCACGGTTACTGTACTCAGGTAAATGTCCTCTAAAGCAAAAGTGACCCTGATAATAGTATGTATAGTTAATTGAGCCTTTATCATGATAAGTGGCATTCTACTTTTAGCTCTGCATATAGAATTTAGGAATTTTATATGCAATTTATAATTGCATATATTTATGAATTTATAATTGTAAACTTCACCTTAGATTATAACTCCATTTTGAAGCAGAGAACTCATATTGCGGAAGCCGAACAAGAGATTTCTGCCCTAGAAAATGTATCAGGTTCTGGCAGAATCACTGAATTTCAATGACTGACAAGGGTTCCCGGAGTAGAACACAGCATAAAAGAATAGCACAGAAAACCAATTTCACTGTCAAAATCAGAAAAATTAGCTGAAAGAGGTATAAAACTAGTGGTCTCCTCCCACAGGGATGCTGATCAAAAGTTAAGGTCTCTCAAAATTTGTGAGTCAAGCACTAACGTGATGATTTTAGATGTGTATTCTCACTCCCAATCTGTAAGTCTCCTGTACTGTGAGAGCAAAGCATGTATGGTCAGGACCTCCTTTGGAAAGCTGGTATTCTTCACTTTAACTGCCATATGGTCCCCATGTGGTTAAACTGTAACTCAAAATAAAATATGTATCCAGTCTGGAGGTTGACTGTACATCCCCCATGCATGGAAGAGATGGAACAAAAAACTGCTTCACAAAAAGACTTAGTGTACCACAACTTGAGTCCAGACACTGGACACTACTTAATGTGGAAACCAAATAGTAGCTTTGAATGTAGCAGCCTAGTGACTATTATGGCTGCATTAACTTCTAAAATAACATTAACAATAAAAACAATAAATACATTAGAACATACAACTGAGGGAAGACAGCCATACTGGGATGAAAAACATTCATGGCATGTCAGCGCAATCTGTTTTCATATGCATGTTTTCTCTTATTTATGCAGCTATTATAGTCTTCAAACAAGTCTGCACAGGGAAAAGCAGAGTTCAGAAATTGAGGCTATGGGTATGTTAAAGAATACTGATTTGAAAAACTTAAACTAGCATTTATCTAGTGTATATCCATTTGGTAGTGTTCTATAAAGAGCATATTCTGGAATGATTTCTCAGTCTGTCAAGAATTAAAAGTTCATGTTCAATATACAAATGTTCATGAGAGAATTCAGAGAAAAAAGTAAGATTTTGTACTTCCTGTATCTCCTTCTTGAGGGAAAATGATCTTAATCTGGAAAAAGGGCAGGGTGGTTCAGAAGGAGCCATCTTCACAGTTTTCTGTCTCAAGATGTTCACTAGGGTCAACCTTAATGGGCAGATCAGGTGATGGTAGAGAAAATACTAAGGATATTGCCCTCTATGAAGTCCTGTGCAATTCCTTACTTGGATCCCTCTTAGACACCTACCGTAACTTTTGTGTAAGTAAAGGTATGTTAGAACTAAAGTTGTATTATTTAATTGCTAATACTAAGGTGGAGAGGGATATTTGTGAGAACTCTGATAGCAGTTTGGCTTTGGAACATGTGACTGGATACTTGGTTGGATTTCCTCACATGCATCTTTAGATATCGTCAGTAATAATATTTAAAGCTAGGCAAACTAGCTTGTCTGATTCCTCTCTATTGCTGTTGGTGAGAAATTCAAAGGTAATATTAATTTTGCTTATTTTAAATGAGGTTATGGTAAATTACTTCATAATACTGCCTGTTTTCCTTTCTGACTGAAAATCCCTAGATGATTTTCCAATGTAGATATCTAGTCTATAGGTTTTTAAAATTAGGCAAGATCCATCTCTGCTACTGTGTCACTTGACAAGCGACTTCTCAGATCATCTTTACACTGGCAGTTCTCTTTAACAGCACTGGAGTTCACCAGTTAAAATAGAGGTAAACAAATGAAGCTCACTGTAGGGATTCTTGGCATAAACATATTTCTGCACAACAACAGACTAGATGACTGAAACAGAACCTGGTTCCACCTTTCAACATATGCAATGACCTGCATACAGCACTTTGAAGTTTGAGTATGGTACTCAAACTTTGGAGTGCACTGGAGAAAGGAGACATATGTGTCACTATCAAGGAATGAGACTCTCAAGCAAAAGTCTCCTCTTCAGAAGTGCTGACAATTCACACAAAGAACTATTTTAGAACTGTCCTTCAGGGGTTTTATTTCTGCTAGAGACACACTATGGAAGACAGCCTATAGCCTGGAATGAATTATCTGTTCCCCTTTTTGGCTGCAAGTGGAAAAAGGACCAACACCATTAGCACGAATTCACAACACTGGACAGTAACATTAATGATGACAAGGTGTGAAATAGGACAAAGACACTGCAGGAGCACCATTTTGACATGACAGCAAAATGAAGCAAATGGTCAGTCAGTCCATTCCCCTGTTTAAGATTGCAGATGGATAAGAAGCAGTGGCACAACTGGTGTAATCTCAGCTTTAACAGTGAAACTCATTGAGCTTGTGCCTATCAGGAGTAGGATCCACATCCATAACAGAGCTCAAAGAAGATTTTAACAGCTGCCTATGAAATCAAGAAAACATCATAAGTCCTTGTTCAATCCTTCAAGTAAGGCGGAGTGTATTTGACATAGTTGCATCCTAATTGCAGCTGTGCTGGAAATATGAGAAGTCAGCAAGAATTCTGATGTGAGAATTGCACATATGGTCATCTAAGGCACATGGATACACGTTGTAAAGCTGGAAACTGGAAGACAGTATGAAATGCCCCGATCAAACAAATGAACCTGATAACTGGGTGGTGGAAAGATGCCAGACCATATGCAGGATGTTGATAGCTTCTCTGCACTACACTTAATTCATGAGATCTCTATATCCCAGTGCATATAAAAGCCTTAAAATGAACTGGCAGGTCTGTGACTATATGGATCTACAAACCACTTCCAGTTTTATAGGGTGAACGTATTAGAACTGTGGCAACAATAAAATGTCCCAGTCACTGCAGAGAACAGCTCCTGTCTTTTTAGATACATAAAAACCTCTGCCTATTTCAGCTGTATCTTAAATTTGTTCTTAACAGTTTAATCTTTCTAACTTCTTAACAAAAATAGGAGATAATTTGTCTCATAATTCAGAACTAGCATGTCAAATTCTTAAGGTTTTTTCACTTTCATCTTGTGGATCAGAAATATATTTGTAACTGTAACTAGGACTAATTCTCCAAATACTTTATTATCTGAGCTACTGTGACATTCATTTACTCTACATTTAATAAAAAGTATGCTGTCTTGAGTAAGTTCACCTAACAGGAAATGGATGCTAACATACTAATACATTAAAACAGCCTTATTTTCATAAATTATTATGTAGAAGTTACTGTATTTTCTGAAATGGTAATATTCTAGTTTAATTCTCCCTGTCTTTTTAATTATCCCTGTTATTTCTTACAGAGTATTTCAATTCACTTTCCACTTGGTAATAGTCAAATGCTACCATGAAATGAAAAAAAGGAAAATTTTTACACAGCTGGATATGTAGTAGAATATGACAGAAATATACACCACCAATAGAGGAAAAAAAGAATATAACATGGGCTACATGTTGAGAAAATCTGAACAATTTCAGATTGACCAACAGTTAACAATTTCTTGTTTAAAAGTTTGTAACTTTAATTGATTCTAGTTCTCTCAAAACCATATAATTTAAAATACACATGCCAGTTCCCTCCCATAATCCATATTTATGTTGCATTTTGCCTATGAAACCTCCTATTTAGTATACAACTGCTTATTGTATCCCACTGTGAATAGAAACATATTTATTACAAGAATATATATGAAAAATAGTAACACATTCTGAATAATACAGCTCAAAGAAAAGAATCAGTGCTGTTAAGTCCTTCCTCTTCCTAAATTCAGTACTGTTTGGAATTCATTTTTATTAAAGCTTTACAGCAACAAAATAGATAACAAAAAGATGAGAAATACTGCTTAGGAGCATATTTTTCTTCGTAAAAAATGAGCCAGAAACTTCTCTACACTCCTTTAGCAATGTAAATGTCACTTTGTTTCTCCAAGCTTAAAGCTGAGAATAGCTCCGGGGCTTACTTGTGATGCAGAAATGTCCCTGTAATCTACTTAGAAAACATGCAGAACATTAATAGAAACTAGAATCTTGGAACATAAACGTAGCATAAGAAAAATGATAATTACTCTGTGGCTTAACATTTAAAAAGAGAGCTAAGCATTGTACATCAGCATTTTTTTTATATAAAACAAGTTGCAGCACATAGATGAGCAGGAAGTCGTTCACTTTAGAAACACAAATAATTTTGACATTATCATGTACAGTCTTTTTATACAGAAAAGAGGGGGAAGAGGCAGAGATAGAGATTGTTTGAAGGCACCTGTTACCAATCACATCTTTTCATTCGTGTCTTCCCAACCCCTGCAGATACCCCTTCCTTCCTCTCTCCCCAACAAAGCAGTTTTCTCCTTTTATCCACTAAGCTTCCATCCCTGATTAAACACGTACTGCCCTCCCCCTTATGACTCCAAAGCTTTTTACGAGTGTCTGAACTTCTCTCCACCTCTGTTTTTTGCACATGGCAGCTGTTGCTACTCTCCAGGTTCCTAAATCCAACATATTGGCTTTCTGTCCTAGGTTATTCCTAGTCAATCTTCTTCAGCATAACTTAATTACAGCTAAGGATAGTATTAGCCAGACTTTAAAGCATGACTAATAATGAAATGCTGAAAACTCATCTGGAATTCTCAAGGTCATTGCTGAGATGGAATTGAACTCTGGGCATGGAGAATTTAGCAGTGAGGGGCAATCCCCAAGGGCAATATGAAAGTAAGAAAGACAAACATGGTAATATAGAAGTGACTGTTCAAAGTAAGGTAAAGCAGAGGATACTTCAGGATGCCTTGCTTCTCCACAAAAGAGGAAGGAAAAGAATAAAAACATCTGACTTTTCTTTCACTCTTGTGAGCAAAAAACTAGGATAATTATCAAGAAGTACCAGGATTTTTTGCAGGATACTGACATACAATGAATGCAAACACAGACTACTACATTCTCAAACACTGTGAACATTAAAATTTTGGAACAATATAATGGAATTCTGAAATTCATATGGTAATGTTTAAAGCCTAACATTCATAAACATTTATCTAAATCCTTGGAAACCTTAGCCTGATAGTTTATAGAGGCTCTGAAAAAACTCTTAGACCTCTACACAAACTATGCATATCCTAATATGACTAATTAGTAACTGTTTCTCCTCTTGATCACGTGGACTCTCTTCAATCTTAAATACACTTGGAAAATGCATTTGGCAACCATTTATAAAAAACTAAAAAATAAGTCAGATTTTTTACATTCTAAAGATAATGAAATAACTATTTTCTGTTCTTCATCTTTCTCACCTGTTCTGTCTCTTTCTCTATGCTTATTTATTACCCATACAATATTGCCTTATGTTTATCTCCTTTTCTTGCACCCCACCAGATCCTCTGTTTGCTTGGACAAAATAAGTCAGTCCTTTAATCTCACCCACATAAGACCTCCAGCCTGTTGTGAAATTTATCTTTTTCTTCTCCCAGAAAATATGATATAAAAAATACAAAATATCCATACTAGAGATCAAATAAAAACTTTTTTAAATTTACATTTTAAGTTTCTAAGGTTTAATCTTTAAGAGACCGGTAGGACATTGGAAAGTGGCCTTTTTTAGGAGACACTGATTCAAAACAATGTAAATTCTCAGAATGATACAAAGTGAAAATGTAATTGTTTGTGAAACTACTTCCAAAATGGAATCAGTTCCTATATAAGGAGATGACTTAGAGAAAAGAGTTAATTTGTGTCTAGCTAGGAAAAATAAAAATAGGGAGATTTTCTTTTCAGGCTTTTGAACTGAAACATGCAAGAAACAAAAAAATGGCTGTGATTAACAAACTGCATTAGGACACATGATCTCTTAACCTCTTCATCAAATGGGGGAGTTTTGGACAAAGCACCATTTCTTTTATTTTGATTATTGCTTCTGCAAAAGGGATAGTAATAGTTTTCTGCTTAACTTGTGGGTATAATATTTGTGAGACAGGTTTTCAGTTACAGAAGGCCACAGAAATATTCTGGTAATAAACAGGATTATTTTGACATATTGATAAGAAACTGTGAAAACATAGGAAGGGGAAAGAGTTACATCGTTTCAAAGGAAAAGGATTAGGTTTACTCGAAAATGGTGAGTTACACATCAGATGTGGAATGCTCCTCACGTGCCAACTGGAAAATAAGTTCAACATAATAGTCACACAGGCAATTAGCATTTTAATATTAACCTGGTAGACTATTTTCAGCAAGAACAGCTCAGTAAGAGTTTTTTATACTTTAGTATGTTTTAAATAGAACAAGAGCTTGCAATGGTTATCCAAAATAAATTTTAACTCAATCTAGTTGAAGATTCCTACCAATTCAGGTACACATATTTAGATAGATTTAACACTCAATTTGAGTGACACAACAATTTACTGACATAAGCTAACTGGATTTAAGTAAACAAAATAGCAATCAAACTCCATGTGTCTGTTGCCATTTAACTGATTGATATCAAATAGGTTTATTTAAACTACTACTACATGTTTTCTATTTAGCCCCCTAGCAGATAGCCAGAGCCTGGTTTCTGGTTGCTAACTTCACTTGAAGAGCTTTGGCACAGTAACACATGAATGTGTCAATAAGGCAGGTGACTAGTTCAGCAAGTTTACATTCTATCACTTGTATGCACAGCTGCTAATGTACGGTGAGTGCACAGATGTGTAAGGCAGATAAAATATCAGCAGGTTGTTATATCTTCTTACCTGGTGTATAATATTCATATGCTGATAACAAATCATGTCTGCATAAACAATTGCATTGTAGGAAATTAATGGCTATTGTAAACAGCCTGAATTTGCAGCATTTATGTCATAAATGTTACTTTTTGTTTCTTACAACAATGATTTCATAGTATTAGTTTTACTTTTATAGGTTAAAAATGACCATATTGCCAGACTGCATCATATACTGGTGATTTCAAGCAGTTAAAAAACCCAGTGTAAATAAAGTCCTTTACATTCATGCAAACAGAAACTGATCTTACCACTTGGAGGAACACCTATTAAAGTCTTCTATTGGTGTCTCTTACACCACTGTCTCATTTTTTTGTTTTAAGGTCTCCTACAGTATTTCTATTTGAAACATAAAAAGAACTTCTCTATTTACGCTACTTGCTCTGCTTGTTTTTTTTTCCCCAAATCCAGTGGATTATGAACTCCACATTAAAAATATAAACCCCAGCTAGTTAATTTTCAAGATTTTAGAACTCGGTTTCTATACTCTGTTTGAATTGGAAAAGCTAAAATAGATTTAATTGTGCGATTATTAGTTTTCTTTATTATGACACATCTGCATCTTAAATTTCTGAAGAAATAGTACAATGCGATACATCAAAGCATAGCAAATTTATAACCTCTTAAATGTAACCTCAGGAAATTATTACTAAAACTTCTTGCCAAACATCTGAGTGCTGACAGACTGCCCTTCCAAGTTTTCATCTGAAGTTTGAAAGCCAGTGGATAAAGTCTAGAATTGCACTTCTGATGTTACAAAATACTAACAACTGCATCAAGCATGAAAGACGAGGGAATTGCCAGGATCACAGAGCTCATGGTAAATATTTCTTTTAGTCAAAGGCTGACTGTTGGAAAGAAAAAAACCAAATCAACAAACTAGATAAAAGGAATCATGTATCCAGAGCTTCCCCAAAAAGACTTAGTGGATTCATCCCACTTAATTTTAGCACTTAACAGGGAACTGCTCTTCAGTGCCTTTAAGTTATAGATGCCCTTTAAAAGCACAGAAGGAAAAAGTTTGGATGCAGATAAAGGCTGGCACAGAAGCTGATGTTCTATACCGTTTTGGACACAAAATGCCCTCTTTATCACAGGTAAGTAATATGGACATATAAATATTTTTACTTGTTTTTTTTCTTTGCTAGACTCTTTCCAAAGATCATTCAAATTGCTAACTTAACAGAGAGCAATGCACTTTTGTAGGGGTTTTTTTGCCAGGTTAGGTTTCTGTTTAGTGATTTGAATGGTCCTTCTGCAGCATTAGAAATGTGTCAGAGCTGGTGCAACAGGAGGAGGGAGGAGGAGAATCAGGAGCAAATGGGTAAGGCAGTGTTGTAGCTATTGGGTCAACTTAGGCATGATGTGTAATTTCATCTGGATTTATGCTTTGAAGAAACATCTTTCTTTCTTGTTCTTCCCTGACTATACAATGACATGTGGGCAGTAAGTTCCAAATATGGGGATAGGTCATGCAGTTAGTTAGTGGGAAGAAGCCAAACTACAAGTTTGGGTTGGTGTGGTTTGGTTATTCCAGTTAAGAGTGTCAACAGTGTAAAGTTCAGCTGATTAAAATGAGAGACTACAAATAATAATGCCAAGAGAAATTAATCTGGAGATCGGAAATATCCCTTTTTTAAAAAAACCCCACTAATTACTGGAAGGTTATTAATGGGAGACCTCATTGTTCCTCCAAAGAATGTTTTATGCTTTTCTGATGGATTTGGAAAAACTATTAAATAATAATACCTTGACAAAACATATAGAATATCTTGTTCTAAAATCAACTGAAAAATTTGGCTGCATTAACTTGCTGTCTCGCACTAAGGGGTTTACAAATGACATTAGAATACTGTGCACCCCAGACCCTTCTGAGAGCTCAAAGAAAGACAGGGCACTGGGAAGGCTTTATTATGAACCTCCAACATGATCTCAGCATCATCCTAGATACTGATCATTCACGATAATGCCACTGACTCCCTCTAAGAGGAAAGTTTGCATTTTAACACATGAAGAACACAAGAAATTTAATCCTACCAGCCGATTCTCAGTGATCTAAATGAAAAACTAGATTAAAAGGTTTTTCACATTAATTTACTAATTAATTCAGACAAAAAAGGAAGCAGCAGGCCGAGAAACAATTCAGAATTTGGGCCAAGAATATAGTCCAAAAAAAACCCCAACCTTCTTTGTTTCTCCTTCATGGGTGGACAGAAGTTTTTAAGGCTTTGCATCATCAAATAACTAGTTTTCACTTTGATTTCCCACAGTAAAATATAAGAATCATCATCAAATTAGATGTCTACATAATTTGAAATAATGAACTATTTTATGACATTTAGTGTAATTTTTTCCTGTAATAAAAGAGCTCATGTAAGAATCCTATAGAAATTCTTCCAAGATTCAAAGTATAACTTTCAACTTTCTTCTTCTAAAATTAAAATCTGTGAAAAGAGAAGATTAATCATGAATATAAGTTCTTTATTTAAAAGCTATATAAAATGCTATAATTGCCTCCAAAGCAGCATTATGAATGTAGCTGATATCACAAAGAGATAAAAATAAAAAACCTTTCAACCCCTCAAACTCTAACGTTCCATTAAAAAGAGTTAATACAGTCTGAGACCACACAGGCTGGAATACCTTAAGTCAAAACTGTACACTTATTGAAATGCGTTGCTGGAAGACAGCATTAACATTGTTTTGGCATTTTGCTTGTACTTTTAGCACTTGCTTTTAACATTCCTAAACTTAATTTTAATGAATATCTTTGGTTTATCTGTTCAAGAATTCTAATGTTTCTACTTGCAAACATGAGAGCAACAAGGTAATTCCTAACAAGACATGACAGTTTAGTATGTGCAATGACTAAACAAGGCTGATAGTAACCCTGTTACATGATAGCACATACCAAACACATAAACCCATAAAAACCCATAATTCATCTTTTTTTTTTTTCAAATTGTATGAATCTGTATTTACAGGTTGCATGTCAGTTTTATTTAAAAATGCAAACTGTTTAAATGCTTAAAAATGTTTAAAGTTAACTCTTTACTAACCTGAAGTAAGAAAATTTGTATTATATACTTCTGTCAGCAAGGATCATTACTGGAAAATTGTGACGTTACTGCAAATTTAAATCTTTTATTAAGATAGGAAAGAAGTATAGTCAAAGACAATCTCACTATCCTGTACAAATATTTCAATACATGAGATAATTGCCTTTTAGAGAAAATCAGAAAGTATAAAACTACTAGAAGTTTGCGTTAGAAGTGAAAAATAAAAGGCTGCATTAGGAATAAACAAGTGACAAAAGTTAAACCTACACACAAGCATAAAAGCTACTTGTTCTTTTCAAACATTTTCCTGAAACAATTTTAGCATATATTTTGTTTCTTAAGGGTTTTTTTTGTGGGTTGCACTGGCATTTAATAGTTTTCTTCCCTCAAACATGCAACTTGTAATATTTCTTTTTCAGTATTTATATTCTTTTCTGCAGCGGTATCTTTAAAAAACATTATCACTGCATGACAAACCCAGTATGACTAATATGTTCTATTTTTAACAGATGTAAAAAGAAATTTGAGAAAACAGTAATAATTTTCGAAATATTTGCTCAATTTCTTAACATTTAGGATATGAGGAACATTGAAGAAGTCCATCTCAGACTCAAGTATTTGCTTTTCTTTTTCAGTCAAGCCTGCCTCTGCCAGCCTTCCTTGATCATTTGACACAGTTTAAAAATTTGAAATGTTGAAATGACACAAAGAAGCAAACTGTTGCATATCAGGAATAGTTTATGAGTGTACTTAGAGGGGCTAATATAGTTTGGATGTAAGCCGTGTTGCATAGCTTTAAGTTAGAAATGTTATAGTTTTCTTCGAAAACAATGCAAAATTTTTCTTTTATCACTTTCTGTTTTAAATCAGCTGCAATGCATGCTCATTGATATGACTACTAAAAGTAGGCACCCAAGGTGTGACTACTTTGCGAGCATAACTTGTTGGTAGGACCCCTGCTTGGAAAAGAAAGAGTAGGAACAGGAAATTTTGAAAGAAATTAATCTGAAATTAAGCCAAGGGCCTATCATATTGGAAAAAACACTACATGTTTATACAATTAAGTCATGTTTCCTCGGAGTATTTTTCATATCATTAATATAAGGATATCATAAAGCATGAATGTGATGGTAAGGTTTATAAACTATCTAGAAATGTTTAAATCATAGATTAGTTTGGGTTGGAACTCAGCAAACAGAATTAGTAGTTTTCATTTAAGATGAGGCTCACTTCAACTCAGCTGTCAGTGAAACTGTTTTGTTTTGGTTCTAACAAAAAGTAGTTTTTTAAGTGCTTAGAAGAGACAAACTATTTTAGACCAATTCATGACATAGATTTTGGTTTACTGATCCATGAAGGGAATTTGATGAACAGCATGAAAAGGAGATGAGGGAAAGCAATTCTGGAGGTGGAATGAGACTTCAGGAAGTGGCCAGTCAGTTCTCCATGAAAATAATGTATTAAAATGAGTGATAATCCAATCCCTGACAGGATAATTTATGGGAGTTGTAGCTTCCTTGAAAGGAATCTCCCCATCTTTTCTCTTACCAGCAAGAGATCTGAAAGATGTCAAAGAATTATTGATACACTTCTACGATCACTTTCTGAACAGTTAACTGGGTAGCTAGGTCCCATCACTCTGTATATATAATTTGCACCGCTTTTCCTCATATTCATAATTCCTGATTTGTTACTGTTGTATTTTCTCGGCAAATCTTTGCCAAATCACTCAGCAGCTTTGGGAGAAGATTTAATAGCTGCTTAGGTCAGGTTTTGGTTTTTTATCTTCAGTACTCTTAGCTTCAGAAAATTCTGTGGTATTATTCACATTCTCAGATTCCTGCAGTAAACTTCACTTATTTCCATCCTTTGTTTCAGATATTTAATCTGCAGATTTTCTCTCGTATGCCATGACATATTAGTCTCTTAAGATTGTTTAGATAAAAATCTTGACAAGAGACTTTAGGGTTCCTTAAATGGTACAATTTTGCATACTTTTAGATCCAAGAGTGTATTCCAGTCAAGTAGCACCCTGATCCTTGCTCAGGTAAGTACATAAAAAAGTACCCCGACTCTTCTCAGAAACCTGTGTAACTATTGTCTTGTTTCCTCTCCCTAACCCCTATTTTGGACCTGAAAAGGAATTCAAAAGAGTGTATTAGAAATGAATTGAACAGTGCTTTGGTCCAGTGTTTGACTGCAAGGATTGGAGAGAATAGGGAGATTCTGGGGCATACTGTGGCACATGTAGACCTTCCAGATTACATGTGTATCAATTTCATTGTCTTTATCCAGATTCTTGTTAAATGCTTGCAATTGCTAAACACTTTGCAAGGCAAAAGAAAAGAAAGAACAGAGACACTAAATCATCAGAGAGAATTTAGCAACTGAGAGTACAACTGAGACCCTCCCAAGTACCTGACAGACACGGTCACCTGTGTTGCTGAAAACAACACAGACAAGAAAAATGCAACAAATCAAAGTGAAGTAAACAATTTTTTTCTCCACGGTTTAAGGGCCAGTAGCAAATAAGTGCACTTATAGTAGTAATGCTAGAAGAGGAAGATTACCTCACGGTCATTTAGAAGTCTCTCCAAATCTGCTGCCATTTGATTCTTGACACGCAGCAAAGCTGTCTTTTCTTTATTTAAAAGACTGGTAAAAAGAGGATAGGAAATGCAGTAATAGCAACAGATAATCTCTTTTAATCTTGTATTCTGGCTGAAACATGCATTTTCTAAAGCTAAATACTGGCAACAATAAAAATCTGCTCAAGTAATTGTATCAAAGGATCCTTCTCTATACTCAAGCACAGACATTTTTATAAATGGCCCCAAATGTACTGATACACACAGCATCTTATACATCTTATATCATATTCTGTGATACACAGAAAAAACTATTCAAAGCATTCATAAAATGCTCTTGTTTTCATTTTTTTCTCTGAAAGGTAATTTAAATGATCAGAATCTATTATAATTTCTTAGTTTCTTCTAGGCAAAATGAGATTATGTTATAAGCAACATAAGACTCCTTATATCTACACTTCCATATCAAAATGTGAATTTCTTTGTTGTATTAGTCACTAATAGTAGCACACTGTATGAACTCTTTTTATACTACTGTATTTAGAATTCTGAAGATAGCAAATACAAGGAAGAAAAACATCCAGCTCTTCCCCCTTTAGCTGTGTAGCTTTTGCAAAATTTGTAAATGTATTTTTGTTATTTTTAATTTTTTTATTCCAGGAAAATGCATGGGATCAAGTTTGTCCTATGAACCAAGTATGAAAACTGATTTAGCATGAAGGCATGCTTGTATAGAAAAACTAAAGTTTAACTTTAATCATTCTTTGTCTTCATAGTTATAGAACATGAACATTTGAAATGTTTAGCATACACATTGTGATTCCAGGCAGCAGTTCTATAATAATTAAATACATTTTCATATTTAGCCCCAGCATCAATTTCTAACATTAAACTCCAGACTAATGCATGCATAACACCAGTATATAATCTAGTTTGTTAAAACAGCCACAGAGATTTTCTTGGAAGACTTTATATATGCCATTAACATGACTTAACTAAATAGGTTGTACAATATAAACTGTAACATAAATCAACAACTATGAAAAATGCAATTCTGCATATGGAATGCAAATATGTAATACTGAAAAAAGGTCAGGAGTTCAAAAGCAAATATATTAAAATTTTATAAATGGAGCAATTACATATGTTGCAAACACAAATTATTTAATATTTCCAGTATTTGATCCAGAAATGATCAACAAAATAAATCAATCTTTAATTGGCCACATATCATCCGCTTGTTTCAAATAAGCAACATCATCCTTTGCCCCAGAGACTTTCTGGCAGTTCCTTCCAAGTCCTGTATTGTAAATTATGACTGTCAATTCCTTCTAGGCATTCGTTAATTCTCAGAAAAATATGTGTGCTTCTGCCAAATTGTTCAGTTGTTTCAACTATTTAAAAGGAAAGTAATAACATCTAAAAAACTATTAAAATATTTTAGTATTTTCAAGAGTTTTATTTTCAGTCACATTTTTAATCATGATGAAATTGCTGTACTTTCTTTTTCTTGGGTTCATGTGTTGTAACTTACATGTCACTTTTTCTTGGATTTCTGTGTTTCCTAAGAACATTAACTTACTTCCAGAGACTCACAAACTTATTAGAGAAGCAATAATACAAGTTTCTCTATGACTTAAGTAGTGTAGTGAATAAGCATAAGCATCAGTGTTCATGACTGCACCAGAAGTTCATGGTTGTGGTTCAGTATCATCTGAGGACAGAACCTATTCTACTTACACTAGTTACACCTTCTGAAACAATATGAGTGATCCATGTAGTGCAGTTCTAATTTTCTTTGTTTATAGTCAAATATAGGACATAGACTACTATATCATTCTGTAGCACTTGATGTGTTTTCTGTCATACATATTGATATAGAATTACCCAAGTATGTGCAGACTTTAGATTTGGTAGTTTTGCAATATTTGTGCTTTTTCACCATTGCAGATAGAGGGGAATAATTCTTATGAACTTATGAAAGAATGCTCCAAGAGGCATATACACATCTAACAGAGCGAGAAAGCAGTTACCAGACAGAACGAAAATATATGACAAGGTTAAACAGGAATACATTCAAAAGTTCCATCTTGGGAAGAAGACTGACCATTTCAGTCCCTGGTTTTTAAATGTTCTGAACCAGCATCTTGGATATCAGCGAAGAGGTTGTAATTTCACCTACCTTACACTCCCATGGAAGAGCAATTTAACCTAGTCCAGTTTTAACTGGCAGTGTAACAAATCAGAGAACAGCTTTACGATTTGTTTTAGCTGACCTAAGTGAGAACTGTTGTTGAAGGATTATCCTTCCCTCACTACATTCTGGTAACCTACTCTTTCTTTTGGTACTAGACAATTTGTCACCACATAAGAAGGTCCCTTCACTGATCTGGATGGATACTGAAGTCTTTTTAAAGGTTATCTTTCACACGGATCAACAGAATAATTTGATTTACCATGTACAGTGGAGACCGACAGCTGAAGACAAGGATGAGGGTGCTCCATTTGGTGATGGAGTGCCTCAAGTGTCTTGCTATCATTCTGAAGCCACCATCTATGAGTCTAGGCAAACCAGCCTCTCACACTGGAGCTCAAGGGTTGTGACTTTCACCTAAAAAGAAGGGACCATGATGTGCTCCACAGTCCTGGCTGGTCACTGATTGGCCTCACCCAGAGTGTGGAGAAGGTGCTTGCTGTGAGATGTCAAGTAACTGTGGCCCCAAAAGTCCAGGTTAGAGAACTAACTGAAAAGCAGTGCAGGTCCTGCTTTTTCTATGTGCTTTTCCAGAAAAAACCAAATTGTCTGGGAGGACATCCAATTTCATTCCATCATGCTTTAAAGCCTAGCCAGGTATGAATCCAGGTACCAGGAATGCAGGGCTTACCATAAAATACACTTGTCATATGCATACACATTGCTCATAGCAACCACTGGCTTGCTTTGTCTTGCTTTACTCAGGATCTAAAGCCAAGGTAGCTTGGATATTGTATGTAAGAAATTTTTAGGTGACATGATTTTTCTGGAGAATGGATACTAACATTATCCAGTTTCAGCCTTATAAACTCTTTTCAGTCTGGGCAACTAGACCATCTTAATGCCTAAGTGTAAACATACTAGTTACTCTCCTGTTCAGAAGCTTCTATAATTTAATATTCTGAATAATATGTTTATGCTGGACACACAAAATAGACATGGATTTATATAGCATAGGATTTCATTATTACTTCTATTCAGTTTGAAAAAAGGTGGGTTTTTTTTCAGCAAACTGTGTACTCCAGATGCCGTAAGAAATAAGGATTGTGCCTTTCTGTTAATTTGCCCTTACTGCATGAAGCTGTAGTGCAACATTGAATTACTTTTTTGCATTTTATATTCAGATACATATTACAATTGAAAAAACCAAATACAAGTACATAAAGATTTTGCACATATAACTGAATATATAATATAGCCATATAGTGAAGCTATCCTTTGTCTGCAAATTACGGATGAACAGCTCAAAGTAGGCAGTTAATTATTAGTCTAGGCTGAATTTTGTTCTTAAGTCTCATAGTTAGAAAGGGAGGTATAAGATATTTTGCCAACAAAAGTGCTTTACAAGAGAGAATACATGACAAATCAGTGATCTCTCATTGTGCAGCTAAATAACCACAGCTCAGATTTTTAAACAGATTTAGCAGAGTATTGCTTAATGCTTTTAATTAATGCTTCAGGAGGCTTAAAATCCTGTCCATGAAGTGTCCAATTTAAAATTACTTTTTCAAATTGTAAAAAAAACCCAAACCTAAACAACTTTTTAGGAGCAGTATTACAGGTCAGAAAATGTATAAAAAAGGATATATTTCTACCAATTTTGCTTGGAACATTTCTCAGGTAAGCTGCAGTACTATTGGAATAGATGATGCATATTTCACAGAATGGTAATGTTCTCATAAAAAGCTCATTGCCCATTCTTTGATGGGAAAAACTCATCTAAAACTCTATACTGAGCTTTATGTTTGGATGGCAATTAGAGAGCCCAAAATGTTTAGGCAAGGAACATTTCAGTACAAAGCTTCTTAGTGAGCAAAATCCTTATATGGCTTCTGGATTTGCCACACAGTTAAGGCTTTTGAGTAGTGCTTTTGGGTAAGTGAACGTCTTTTAAAACCAGGCATTGGTACTGAGAATTTGAGTAACTGCATTTAAAATAAATACCCTCTCTTTATGAATGAAGTCCTTTTAACATCTCCAGTTATTTATAAACCTAGATGTTTTTAGCAGAAAATTATGTACTGAAACTACAATTACTTCACTACATACATAAGAATGAAACTCAGAGATTTGTTTTCCCATAGTATGACACAGTTACAAGCATTTCTTTTCAAAAGGAGTGCTAAATGTGATGTTTTCATTTCTGGCTAACGAACTGTATGCTGGAGAGATTTCTTTATAGGAGCAAGGAGTCATCCTCACACATAGCACTGCTCTTATTAACCATCAGTATTTACTTTTATTAACAAGAGTGCTATGTGGTCTAATATAAATAAGAAGTTACTTAGAGTATTTTGAGATATGCAGACCTCCTGTAAATTCACCCTGCAGATGCCCTGTCACTTAAGACCAAGGTTTTGTATCCAAAACCCATCTGCAGGTGCATGGCTCAGTTCACATGCACATGAAGTGTTTGTTCCCAGAGCCAAGTTCTCTTTGAGGCCAAGTACCAGCACAGCCCATGGCCTGCCTGGGAGAATCCTACAGGCATGGGAATGAGAGTGGAAGTGAACACCGTATGTGGGCAACACCTGACAGAGCCTCCATTACCCCTAAACAACCTCTTCTGCTCTTCGAGTGGTGAATGCTTGTGCCTTCACATGTGAACCTCACCACTGGTATCAGCACACTTTTAATAACCTGGTGCTGGGTCCCTAAGCTGTTCATGCAAATCACAGCAGCGGCAGCAGCCCAGCTAAGCATTTACCCCATCTACAACAGCTCTTGCAGCTCTTATGAAGGTATGGGTAAAGACTCACAGAGCTGTGTGAAAGATGTCCAGAACAGACACCCTTCTCAGCAAACCAACAAAGTATCTCCAGTTCTGCTGGATATACTGCTTGAAGACTTTAATTCTGCCTGGTAAGTATTCTGACTGTTTCTTTCCTTTCAGTGAGAAGGTGAATGGGGCTTTGAGCAACCTGATCTAGTGGAAGTTGTCCTTATCCATGACAGGGGGTGGAACTAGATGATCTTTAAAGGACCCTTCCAATCCAAACTACTCTGTGGCTAAGTCTGATAGCTACTGACACAGGCATCCTTGAGCACCACTTGAACAGTCCTTCCAAGTAATGAAGACATTTTGATATGAAGGGTCTGAAAGACAGCGTTAGCTCTAGAGGTGTGACACTTAAGTATGAAGGCAGGTAAGCTGCTCTAGTTAAAGTGAACTTCGAAGATCTTGTGGTAAAGAGACTTATATGGATCTGCAGGACTTGTCAAAGATATTATATCAAAATGATCTGCCTGAATCTTTCCCATTCCTCTTGTAGAAATAACTGCTGTCAGAAATGATACTTTAATAGAATTATGAGTGTGGAGAATCCTGAACACATCTGTTGCCTGTTAAGGGATCATTATATAAGTGATTTTAGGCCATTTTGTGAAAAATTGATGAAGATATGGCCCAAGAGCATCCAAAATGAGATTTCTGTCATAGATAGCATTCCTTGTGCTTGTCTTCCTCTTGTGCTGATTCAACAACAGTCTATTTTGTCACAGAATCAAACTCACATCCAGTAGCAACCAACAAACTTCTCAATAGACATGGAAATACGAAGTGCCGCAGGTTGCTGCAAAACATTTATAGGCTGCAAGAAAGTACCAACTCATCATCCTGGGAAATCTGCTGGAACCTAATCACCCCAGGAGTATGTTCTAAAAAGACTATTGGCCATGACCACTGTGTACATAAGGCAATTATGGATTAAGACTAAAAAAGTAAATTCACTTGCAAATAAGTCCTTGCTGATCCCTCCACGCTCAGGTTAAGTGGAAGGTGATAGAGAACACTGGCACAGGTAACATGGATGTGCCTGTTCTGCTTGGGGAATCCATGATTTACATAATGCAGAACCATCTCTCTTGATGAGCAGATGATGTAAAAACACAACATGAAAGGAACATCCCTCCACCACTGAATCTGCACACTAAACAAGAAGGAAGGAAAACTATGATCCAGCACAGAGCAGCTGTAAGGATAAATTAAGTATTTGGTCTTGATTCTCAGGGTGCAGGCATATCAACACTACATTAATTTGTCTCCAACCTGGTACTGAAATAGGAGATTAAAAAAAATGTATCCAAAAAATCACTAGTATTTTTAAAAGTCTGTCTGCAAACAAGAATTCAAGCACTGTTTTTCTTTTAGCTAGTTCTTGTGAAAATGCTGTTTAGAAATAAAACTAATGCATTATTGTACTGAAAACTTTAAAAAATAATGTACCTTGTGTAACTGTAGCACAAATTAAACCTCAATTTAGAGGCTGCTGCAGAATTGCAGTATTAACTCTTAATCATAGGTAATGGTTGAAACAATTTCATTTTGAAATGGTTTTACAAATATTAAATTTTTCCTTTAGCTCTGAGATACAGAGAAACCAGGCTTCATAAACCATGTTTAGTGTTTTCACTAATACTTTCCTAATAGCACCAACATTATCTACAGAATTTAAGAATCTCCTTGAGGAGCATTAATTCTCTGAACTCATCCTCTCAAAAATATTCCACACAGAAACCAACAAAATGCTGTTTAATAAACTAAGAGGGATAGGAATAGTGGGCTAAATCTTTTGATCCAGCAGAGCTTCACTTGGCATATATTTGGTGGAGATTATCATTAATTTACTTAAATCCCATTCTGATTTAGTTCTGGAATAGCTGGGAGTAATCTGAAATCACCTAAGGGATATTTTAATTTAAAACTGTATTCAGTAGATTCCAAAAGGTTATCCTCATGACAAAAAATTTCTTGGATGTAATGGTTCTCTGGTTAGAAATCCCTTCCTGTAAGCTTCCTCTCACTTATGAGAAAGCAAAGGACCAACATTGTCAATTTTATCCCAGATTATGATTTCTCATGCATGCCAGGGAATATCAGCTAACAATTAGGACCTTTGTTTTAAATGTGGAGCTATGAATAGCAAAATTAGGGACTACTAATATGCATCAAAAGTCCTAAGACATTAGGCTGTTCCCAAGAACTTCTCTGGCCTGTGAAACCAGGCAAACTTGTGATAGTGGAGCAAAAGCTATTTTTAGTTTACAAGGAATATTGGAAACTGCAGGAAAAACAATCTTACCAAAATATTTGATGTGCAAAGTAAGTGTTACCTTTTTTGCTGCAATATTTTTTTGTCAGGCCACACCTTCATTTACAGAAACATAGACTTAGTGGTGAGCACACCCAAGCTCTGCACAGTGGAGTACTGCTGCTATGTTTACCATGAATGCTCACATTGTGGGGCAGATCCATTTTCTTTCTTAACCTGAGGCCCTTTAAGATGCAAAAGATTTCCCTTACAGTTAATGGAGAGTAATAGGCATCTCTAGGAAATGACTCACTCCACCCAAAATCTGAATTACTTTTTGGAGATGTCACTTCCTTCACGAACTACTAAGGAAAGTTGACTTAAGTCTCTAATTTAGGTACCTTAATTTGTAGGGTAAATTTAAGAAGAATATCTGAGCATAGAGATTATTGGCAATGAAATGTTTAACTCAAGAGAATCAATGTTAATAGCACATTTAAGTTCTTTTAGACTGTAAAGCATGAAACATACATTTTCAGAAATAACCTCACCTATTTACTCCCTTTCTATTTTCCTTTTTAGAAACTTTTGGACTACTTTGTGAATAATGAAACCATTCCATTATTACTACCATAATCTAAAAGTTTGATTTGCTACTGACCAATTCTTTGATATTTTTCGCAATTGGAAAGTAAGACACCGTATATAGAGAAAAATTATGATTTTTCATTTCCTAGAAAAATATAACTTATCTTTGAAGTGTTTCTTATAATGTAACAAGTCTAGGAAAATATTAAAAATACTTGATTCTGGAATTAGAAAAAGATCTATTCTTACTGAACCAAAGTTAAGGCCAGTGAAAGATATCTCGTCAGGAAGTATGAGTGAGTATTTCAGTTTATTTATAAACTTACTGATTAATATACAGATTTGCTTGGATAATAAGCATTTTTAGGTATTCCTCAAGGCATAACAAATACTATGCCAAATCATCAAAACACTCTGAATAGATACGTATGTAAGACAGTATGTAGGATTAAGTATTAGCTAGGGTGAACCGTGCTTGTTTTATTTTAATTGCTTCAGATTAGCTGGAAAACCCTTCATTTTTCATGTAATTGCTTCATAATAGAATCACATTAATGCCTCCTAACAGTTACTGTTTGCTTTTCCTAAACCAAGACACCACATAAACACCTAATACTTAAAATGCCAGTTCTTCTGTAGAGCAGTGGGACTCAGCTATCAAGTTCCTTGAAAATCAAGGGACATATTATTTTCTAACAGCTTACCTGGGAATCAGATGTTTGGGAAGTTGCTGGCAAGTTGATGCTGGTAAGTTGCTCACCGGTCAGAGAGCTCTGACAGATGGATACAGCAGTAAATCAGAGAGTCTCCACTAGAGAATATGATCTAATTATGGCTGAAATACCCTTTGCTGGCAGAACACTCTATTATTTTCTCTGATTTTTTTTTCTTTATTTTTACTGTTGTACAACCCATGTGTTTTACTTTCTTTTTACTCTTCTGAACTCTACTCTACTACATGAGAGGCCTTCTCAGCTCCAAACTCACTTTAAACTTGTCAGAGCTACTTTTCCAAACCTAAAGTCCCCTTTTCTGACATTATGAGAGAAATCACAAGTCCTACAGTTCCAGCATGAAGACCAGAGTTGGTAAATGATGGAGTGTTAATATCTCAACTTTGTGGACAATAGCATAATTTTTTTACCTTCAGTTTAAGGGAAAGTAAAACAAGAATCAGTGATTTTAATTACCTGACATCTTTTTCAAGTTGTCCAATATGTTCTTTCTGTAGACTTATTTGAGAATCTCTCTGTTGCACAGTTTCAATGAGGTATTTGTATGGCTGTTGTGCTTGGTTCAACAAAGAATTTGCTTTGTCAAGCTGCAAAAAAAAAGGTATTACTACTATAAATTTTATAACTTATAAAGCACAATTCCTTGATTATTACTGAATTATTATCAGATATTATTGATTTTTACCAATGGCATATTAATATAAACTCCAAACCTGTTATTACACACAAAAAAGGAAACACACCACCTTCAAACTGATAACTAGTGTATTATCTTCTCACTTTTCTGTTCTAATTCTGTGCTATTTTCACTGCAATAATAACCACTCTCTATACTTCCCTAATCTGCATTTTCAAGAGTTATAATGTAAACAGCTTCTGTTGATTAAAAAAAAATAAGTAGAGTCAATGCCTTTGTTTGAGGTCTTATTGACTTACTGTGGTCTTTTCCTCCCTCCTTTAAAAAAAACTGAAAAAGTTGTATCATGAATACTGCACTTAAGTAGCAGCATTTGAGCCAAGTTTGAAAGAAAAGCTGATAAAATCACTTTTGCATCAGCTTTTTATCCATATTCTATATTTCATCTAGATGACTGAATAAACTGTCAATTGAAAGAATAATAATTGGCTAGCTAAGCACGCTGTAGTCTACAGGATCTCTGGTTTGTTCTTAAATAAAAAAAAATCAAGAAAGACAATAGGTTGGAGTAAAAATTATTTAAAAACAGCAAGAGAAGTTTTAAAACTTTAAGTAAAAAAACCCAATGTTTAACTTTGTACTGGATTGTATTCTGATTTAAACTATACAATTATATGATAAAAGATCAAAAATTTAATGGCAGGATAAAAATGAGCTGAAGATGATCCTGTGAAACTTTGCAGGAATTTGAACTAAGGTCACTGATACTGAATCTTTCTTCACAGATCTAGAAGCAAATATAAAACTACTGTGGGTAAGGAATGTATTGAAGTGAAACCCAGAAAGACTTACGATAAAGAATAGTGATATGGAAGAATACCAAGCATAACAATGGATTCATCAATTTCCTGATGTCTTCAAGTAAGAACCTGACAGAATATGTTTTAGTCAAATAGAAATTACCATGATATAGCTAAGAATACATAACAAATTATAATACTGGGTAAAAACCCTCCAAACTTCATTGTTCACAATCTATATAATCATATCTATACATACAAAATTTATAACATAAGAATTATAACATGTAATTTAAAAATATGTAGAAATTCAAGTATTTGCACTCTGTGAAGTACTTGAGTGTAGTAATTCTAATTTGTAATTACTGTGACTTTAAAAACCAAACTGTCAACCGTATTCCTGAAATAGTAAGCCTACAAATTTCATACAGTGGCAACATCTAATAGCAATCCTAGTTGTCCTTTCACTCCTATGAGAAAAATTAAAAGTCAATCTTAAAGATTTTTTAAAAAATTAGTTGCCCCAATTTTGGGGCATTTCAAGTTGACGTTTGTTAAATATCTTAAAAAATGAGTTAACAGAAAAACTGTGTAAAAAGTAGTGATGCATGCATTGAACAATTAAGTATCAAACAGAGCAAACTAGCTTGGCTGGCTGTTCTGTTCAGAAATCAAAACATTGTCTGTCTGGCTCACATTCTTGTTTAGCCTGTAAAGTAATCTTTCTTTCAATATTAGTTGCAAAACACAATATAAACTTCTTTGAAAACTTCTATCACAGAGTTTTGGTTAATTATGAGGCCATTTTTTTAACATCAAATAGATAATAAAGACTGTTTAGAAAATATTTCATTTTATGAACAGCTGTTCCACAATGTTTCTACAGATTTGAATTTTTGTATAATAATGAGTTACCTCTTGTGAAATCAGTGTTACTTGTTCCTTCTGATGTTCCAGATCTTTTACAAGCAATGAGTTTTGCTTTTCTAGCTGCAATAATCTTCTTGCCAAATGAACACTGTGCCAACAAAAAGCAAGCTCAACTTGAATTTTTTCCAAAACTGGCAAAAGAAATTCTCACATTTATACTTCAGGACTTGATTGCCTTAATTTTTCACCAATGCTTAAATATTAACATATATAAACTACATAGTTAAACATGCTGCATGGTCAAAGTTAGAAAAACAGTGAAAATATTAAAAAATTTAACAGCACTAAAATAACATTCCCACAGTTACACTATTGTAATATTTTATACAAGGTAATTACCTATACCATTTGTCCAATACTACACAACTGCAGTAATACTGTCAAAATCCTTCATCTAATTATGATTGTTTACTTCTTAGCAACTTTGCAGAATCATTTTAATTCTAACTTAAATAAAAATGCACATTAACATATGTTTTACAGCAAAACACTGAAAAATGCAGTATTTTATCACTTTCAAAAGAGGCAAAATTGGTTTTTCTGACATTTAGTATGCTAAATGATGAAATGTTATTGCCAATTTTGTTTTAAATAAACTCTTATGTAGAGTCACAGATTAACTTTGAAGAGAAAGGATTATTGAGTTACTTAAACAACCTAGTTAAAAAATTAGATCCACAATCTCTTGTGAGCTTCCTGTCCAGAATCAGTTTATTATCCATTCAAGAGCACATGTCCATAGGCAGCAATAGGAAGATTCAATATGCACTGCAGAGCCTACCAGCAGACATCTAACCCAGTCTTCCAAACTCATGAATCACAGAATTCGCAAAGCTTGAAGGGACCATAGTGGTCATCACATGTTGTGCAGGAGTGAATCCAGCTGGTTCTTGAGTAATTCCATAACCAGATCCTGACCATGACACAGAATCTATGAGAGGGCAAGTGGTCTAAAGCAGACTTACAGGGAGAGTATATTTAACCTGAAGCTCAGGCTTAGAGTGTGTAAATCTAGATGAGTGTACGAAGTTTGTCTGAAAATTTGCCCAGTGATAAAACCTCCATCTCTTCCTCAGTAAAATGGAATAGACTTTTAGATTTGACAGAAGTCTTAATATTCTTCATCTGTGTTATAAAACATAAACTTTCATGCAGAAATCTCATCTAGTACAAGAGAGAAAGGTACCATGTCTTTGACTGGTAGCTATTACTAGTGTTATTAGAGCGTAAGGGAAAACTTGGGTACCTTCCCATGGCAACTTTAGGAATGCAGTCCATCATAATTTTCCCAGCTACAACTATTCAGTGAACTTTACCTGAATTTGCAAATACTTAAGGATAACACAAGTACATCTTTCAAGTATACTTTGTATGTTTTTTGACTAGTTTAAATTTAAAGCAAAGGGACAAAGGGACTGATGTGCAAAGACATCTTATGCTGGAAACATTTGATTTCAACTATACTAGAAAATTATGTGGTGCTCAAGAATGTGATAATTTTTTGTTAGCAAACCACCAGAGTCATCCTGGAAGTGTTCTGCATTCTCTCATTAATACCTCCCAAGCAGTTCCTAGACATAGCTGAGAGGTCATGGGCAAGCAAATCATTGCCAACACATTGCTCACATGCAGCTTAACCTACACTGAGAATTGTTTTATGGCAACGGGCTACTACAGGCCACTTCGTCTTGATGCTTCAGAGCACTCCCAGGCATGCTTAATTTAGTACTATGGGTGTACAATGCCTATGTCTGAAGTAATGAAATAGTTGTTTCTGGCAAGTGGGCAAAGAGCTATAGACCCCACACTGCTTGAAAAGGTGGATTTTGTACAAACTTTCACAGACTGAAGTGCATGATGTGAACTTAAAAGAGGTCTTCATTTAGAATCCCATATGTCTGGGATTAAAGAGCAGGTAGTGGACTCCAGAAAGAAAATTATTCACATTTGTAATAGATTTTCTTTCCTTAAGCAATCCTAGAGAGCAGAAAACTTATTTGCATTTCTTTAATGGCTCTAAACATAGAGGATGGTGTCAGAGTCTTTGCTTTTAAAAATTTTGGCAGCTAAAGGCATCACACACATTTTCTGCGTGGCAGTTTTCCTTGAATCAAAACAGCAGGTAAACCATGCAATCTTTTACGGCTTTTTAAATCTTTTTAATTCTAAAAGATAAAGGAAGTCTATGAAGTCTCCAACACTGTTATGAAGGATTAAGTCAGTTTATTAGTCAATGCCTTTTGGAACAAAAGTGGAGAATATGAGTCATTCTGATAGAGCTGCTTCTATGCTCAGAAAGTGTCTTCCAAGCATATCTGAAATCCTGGCCTGATCATCAGATTCAGCATTCAAAGGAGATTTAACAGAGTTTTTATACAGGTAAATAATGTAAACTGAATACAGTAAGGTAGGGAAAAAAAGGATCAAAGTGGAAACTTAGAGAAGTGCCAAAACTATTGACAAAAGAGTAATTAACTGAAGCTTTAGGAAATGGTGCTATAGAATTCTCAACAGTTTTGTAAACCAGATGTACAACAGGGTTATGGAGGTTTTTGCACACTTCTCACCTTCCAGGGATGGTGACTCCAGCACCTTCCTGGGCAGCCTATTCCAATGCTTGACAACTGCTTCTGTGAAGAAGTTGTCCAACCTGAACCTCCCCTGGCAAGCTTGAGGTGATTTCCTTTTACCCAGTTGTTAGTTGCGTGGGAGAAGTGAGTCACAGCCACAACACACAGGGCTCACAGTGAGCCATTCAAATGTCACTATTGTTTCTTAAGGACAGTGTGTAATACAAATTTATTAGTTCAGAATGACTATGATCAAGAGGTATGTTTTTCACCTCAAGAGGTACGATTTTCACCTACGCATCATTTTAGTCTATTGATCAAATTTTCAAATTGGTCAAACCAGAGCAAACTAAAAAAATGCAAGTGGAATCTGATCCTGTATTAGTGAAGATAAAATAGTGATACTCTGAACCACTGTCCTTCTTAATAGCCTGACAGATATGTTTTACTTACTATTAAATACAATGAGTTTTAGGGTATTAATAATGCATATCCTATTATATAAATGCAAAAAATGTAACTAATCTGTTTTTACAGCTGCTTAGTTTTATACAATTATAATTAATCTTTCTGAAAGCCAATGAGAAGAGATCTTAAAATGGCCTAGAAAAATATGCATATGCTCATTCATATGCATCAACCACATTAGCAGGTCCTAGTCCTCAATCTATTCCTGTATATTTATGTCATTAAAAAAACCTCTTTATGTTCATCAAACTGGCTGGATTCTAAGACAAAACAGAATGCACGTATCTTCATTTAGTTTATCTCAAACAAGTAAATTCATGAGGTACTTTTTTTTTACCTTTGCTTTAGTCGTCTTTTGGCTGTTGTAGGAACATTAGCACCATATCCGTATGAGAAGAGAACCCTTTCAGCTTCAACTTCATCTTCCACTGCAAAAAATTGCAGAAAGGTGCTGTTGAAGAACAGTGCCAGAACTTAAACTTCTAAGCAATTCTATTGACAACTCAACATGCAGAAACATTTTTCTAGAAGCTCTGTTTTCAGTTGGTGTAACCTTCTGGACTTGAGTGAATAGGTTTTTTTTACCATTAGCAGTAAATATAGTGCCACACTTTAATTACTTACAACATCTTTTATTTTTATGATTAACATAAGACTTGTGCAATATGAAAGTGAAGGAAAATAGTTCAGTTGCCTTGAATATTTATTCATACTGTTGGTATGGTCATAAAATATATACTATTTGTATAAGTTTAATTCAGCAGTAGAAGGTTAGGTTGCTTAAGTTTTTCATCTAAAGAATTAATTTTCTGTGCACAGATGAGAATGCAGAGGAAGATAAAATTAGAGCGTGCTTAAGGTGACAGGACATAACCAAGTCCATGGGATCAGAAAGGACACATCTGAGGTTGCTAAGGGAGCTGATATCATGGTAAGGCTGCTTACTATGGTTTTTGAAAGGCTGTGGTGATCAGAAATTTCACCACACTTGATGAAAACAAATGCCATCCATTTCTTCAGAGAAGGGGAAAAAAGGGATTCTTATCTATATGTAAAGTAGAAATATTAAAAATAATTCCTGCCTCCATAGGTGATTGATTTCTGAAAACACATTTCTAAGGATTTTAAACAGATTATAATCGCTTTGAAAAGAAATCCAAATAGCAGCAAGATTAAAATGTACATGTTCATATTTCAAGTTCCGAAATTCAGGTTTCCTCTCTCCTGTAAGATGAAGTGGGCCAGGAAAAAAAAAAGAAAGAAAAGAAAGAAGTGTATGTGTGAAGTAGACAGGGGAAGAGAGAGCGGGATGGAGACGAGGGTTAAAGGGGGACAATGAGAAAAAATGGGAGTGGCAGGGGTGTGAGAGGAGAGAGAACAAGGGAACACCAGCCCAGGCATCACACAAAAGCTTTGATGAATCAAATAGTTGGGAACAGGAGAAACAATGTAGGAAATTATGTGAGTTCCATCTGACTCATCTTTCTTAATGCTCAAGTCCTTAAAATCTGAAATACCTTCATTTCTCTACAACTTGCAAAATGCTATGACTTCTGTTCTCCCTTGTCTAATACCCTTGTAATGCTATTTTAAACAAGGATTCTTAAAACACATTTAGAAACAGAAAAGCCTCTAGAAGAGCACCTGTGGTAAGTCACATACCTAGTTATATTAAAAACAAGATAGAAATTTCAGTAAGTATGACAGAAAAAGTTTACTAATGTGGCACTACAAAGACACCAGCACTTCAGAGCTGTCTTAAATATGACAGGGAATTCTTCAGTGCTGTAAGCACCTCTGGTTCAGAAAAACAGAAAGAATAATTTAACCTGCCTTTGTTAATACCTTCTTTTCGGTTACATATTCAGTGTCACACGTCTCAGAAAAACATCAGTAAGATCCTGTCCTGTAAATTCAGATCTGTCAGTAGTGTCCAGTAAATGTCATATCATGAAGACAAACACAAAAGAAACTGGAGATGTTGTAGATATCAAAATAATGTTCTGCATCAGTGTGTGCTTCTCTTCTAACATTCCAGGCTCTTAATTTGATTTTGTGGTGTAAAACATACATTTTACAAGCTAGGGGACACTTATTAATGACAATTTCTTATGCTACTCAGCAAAGACGTGCCACTGTGAGAATACAGATAGGTTCAATCTTTTTCTTAGAAAGATACTAACCAATGGAAACAAGAAAACCCAAACTACTAGTCTACAACAAAAATACCCTAATTTGAAGATCTTACTCTGAAAAGGAAGAATAGACAAATGCCAAGGAAATTTACTATTGTTATTCATGTGGAAACCTCTCAGGTGCTGTAAGAAGTGGCCATATAAATTCTTGATAGCTTCCTGAATAGGCTGTTTCATGTCATTTCAATATTAATAAAGTGAGACATAATGATTGGGGAGTAAAAATTCAGTGATTTCTTCCACATGTGTCTTATCCAAAGGAAAGAAAGAAAGTTCATATGTATATATGTGTGTGTATAAAATTTATATATTGTATGATAAAAGCCATCTCACATGCATAAATAAATACATAGTTTATTAAAAAGTCCAGAGAACCCAACCCACACTGGCATCCCCAAGTACTGTAAAATAGCTGAGGCTTTATGACTCAGGATGAAGAAAAAACATTATATGCTATTTAAATATAATGAGGTGACCACAGGAATGAAGATTAATCCTTATTATCACTAAAGTTTGTAGAAAACTCTAATTGTCTTCCACACAATGCTTCAGTCCAAATTATATTCCCTGAAAGACAGACTGAAGTATTTCCATAACACATACAATTTGAAAAATAATTATATTTCCTTTCAGTTATTTTTCTACCTTTAGCTATTTATGACATGTAACTATCAGGGCACAATTTGAGACACAGAAGGAAGTATAACTGTCTTCTCCATCAAAGTGTTTTTTTAATAAAAAAAAATCTTTTTCTTCTATTTTCCCTAAGATACTAGACCTAAGTAGTATTAGTCTTAACTTTCTATATCAATTACACTGAAATAGCAAGTTCATTATTAAATAGAAAGTATATTGAAATAATATTAAGCTATAACTCCTTCTTTTCTCCAAGAAAATCAGAAAATGAAGTCATATTTTAAAAGAAGAGTTAATTTGGAAACTTTCCTTTCTTTTGCATTCTGTAACATAGAAAACAGATTAAAATAGAATAAATTAAAATAGATATTTAAGAAGAAGTTAAGAATGATCTGGTAAAAGCTTTACTGCTGTCCCAAGATGCATAAGAAAATGTAAACCAGTGTAAACAAAAACCAATGTTCTGAACTCTACCTTCTCCTTAGAGAAAATGAAGCTAAGGTCCAAAAATTCTGTGTTAATACATAAATACTCCTCAGGCAAGTTTATATATATACACACTTCAAAAAACATGTTACTGACTAAAACAGAAGCATGTATACAGCAAACATGCTCATGGTCAGACTGGAACATTTGGGTAGTCAGGACATTCTAAGTACAGGTTGCAGTGCATAAAATCAATAAAGCATGTGCAGTCTGGTTACTAAAGATACCCTAACTTCACTGCATTTTGGTAATGCTCACTTTGCTACACACTACTGTTTATATATAAAACTTATGCAATAATCTTCTACCTGGACAACTATATAAACTGTGACTATTTTTTAAAGGAGAAAGGAAAGAGAAAAGGAGAAGGAGACAGTTGAATTAGTCTGAAATCTTAGAATCTCCTACTCTATTTATGCACAGGCTAAAAGATTTCAAGATCAGAGTCACAGTTTCAAATTAGAAATTGCTTTGCAGATTGATTTAGGCTGAGAAGCAAACGAATAGAGATTTTGCACAAATTTTGCTGTGTTTGGGAACATTTTAATTTTTGCTAATGAGAGACAAGAATTTTCAAGAGTAATCAGGTATGAATTTAATCCATGGTTTAGTACTTGGAACAGACTGAGCTGCCACAAGCAACTACTTAATGTCTAATTATTATTAATTCAACAGAAGGAAGAGGTTTTTTCCCCCTTCCAATTAGTTAAAAAATTCACATTAATCACTGTACTGAAATATAAAACCTGTATTTGCCTGTCAACAAGGAGGGCTTTCTGACATTTAAAAGGTACTTAAATAATAGAAGAATCCTAAAGACTGTATCTAATTATTATGGATTATTAGAATAAGGAAAAGAGAAATGACAGAATACTGAGATGATTTTCAATAAGCACAAACTTATACATATGGATGTTTGATACATATTTACAGGTACACTTAGAAACCTGCCATTAATATTTTCTATCCAAATAATTACTGCCTTTTACTTGTCAGGCAAAATGAAGAATGACAGGCACTGTTATACTTTCCAAGTGTCATGAGAAAACAGGTATCGTAATGCCAAAAACACTTACAGATAAAACATGTGACAGAACTTACTTTCTGCTGAGTGCAGTATTATCTCATCAAGCTCTTTTTCAAGTTTTTCGTAAGTATCTAGTCTTACTTGAAGCTCAGAATTCTGTGTTTGAAGCTCAATAATGCGGGTTTCACTAGAAGACTGAAGACTATAAAATTCCTTCATAAGCACCTGTGAGAATGAATAATGGAAAGATAAGGGATTCAGCATTGCAGCTATTTTTGAAAGGCAAAATATAATACATGTAAAACATGTAGCAGTATGATATTAAGTATCTGATGTAAGTTTTGATCAGCAAAGATTAACATACTTTAAAAAGCAGTTATTCTTTCAATAATATTATCTTGCACAGATTAAACTCTCAGGTTTTAGGCCTATCTGCTGAGGCCATAGTAATTCTAAGAAGCTGTCTGAAAAAGCTACAAGAATTTTAAAGGAAACTTAGAAAACCCAGGTAACAACTAGAAAAATTCACAAACAGCAGTCAAAATAGCATAAATGCAATAATTTTCATTGCTTTAACTGGATTCCGATTTCAGTTATCAATTTATGGAGATTCCTTTGCAGAATGCAAATATAAAAATTTGCAATTAGAGCTCTACTGGTCTTCTTACTTACTTATTAATGAAAGGTAATATGCCATCAACATTTAAGACTAATGTAAATACTTAATCCACTAAGCTTAAACAAAAAACTCTCATATTCAAAAGTAACAGCTATGTAAGCCTGTATAATAATTTAAGTTTGATATAGTGCTTGGTAATAGGAAACAACATTGACCAAATAAATACACACCAAACTGGAGTAGGAAAATCCTTGGTATGTAAAGTAGCAATCTACACACTTTGCATAAAAAATCCCACCTAAACAGGTAAAGTAATAACCAAGTTGTACTGCTGTTAAATTTCATACTAACTTTCTAAGTAAAAATCACAAACATTCAGAATGACAAGTGATTATATATTTTGAGACACAGAAATACATGGACAGTGTGCAGAGCACTAATACCAGAGGCACTGTCAAAACCACAAAAGAATACACAATGCTTAGAGAAACAAGCCACTTGAATATAAAAAAGTTCAGTCTAGTGTCATGGAAGAAATAAATGTATAGGTTAAGACTCGGCAACATAAAAATCATCTATTTCCCAGTTTCGCAAGAGAAACTACTCTATGCCCTAAATAAAAGCAAGAGTTAGTCCAGAAAGCTACAGCTGAGCCATAAGATCCTAGTGCCTACACTATTAATAAAGACCACCATCCTGTAACAGTAAGGAAAACACCTTACTTAGTACATTAATGCTATATATAAGAAAGAAAATTTAAAAACCCCAAGAATTCAGTCAAAAGGAGCAAAAATAAAAGCTTCAGACACGAAATATTTAAATTCTGCAAGAATATTTTTTAATGAAAGAGCACTTAAGTGCATATTTCTTAATGAAAGAATTTAAAAGTGTCTCTCTAAAGAGAAAAAGTGCCAAAAGTGTTAGCAGAATTGAATGCCAAATATTTGGGTTATCAGATCAAAAAATTTCCACAATGAAAATGAAAATATAACTCAAATTGAACAATGTTATCCAAGTTTAGACATGTCTGCGCAATTAAAAATCTGTTTAGCAACTCTAAGTTTAGCAAAACTGGCACTCCCAGTGCTTGTGACCACAACTAACCCCATCAACCAGGATCTGAATGTTCCAATACAGACAAAATAAGAAATTACATTCTATCTGAAACTCTCTGTTTCCACTCTATAATTCCTTTTCATAAACAACTTAGGCAGGTTCAGCACTAGAAATGTGGGGACCTGAAGACTGGCATCCTTCCCCAAAAAACAAAGGCTGCCATAGATGTCACTTTCTTCTGTCTTGTCCTGTTTGTATCTTGACATTTGTTTCAAACATGCACTGCTAATCTCATTTAAATCTCATAAACAGGACTCTGTGATATGATTTTGGGACTAACTTTGGACAGGTGAAGAAATTTGTTTTAAAGTAAGTTTTCTCTGTGGAATACTCACATTTCCAAGATTAAAGTAAGTGAACAGGATACGATACATGTGTTTGAAAGATAATAAATTCTAAGCTTATTGAGACAAACAGGCCCAAGTGGTTAAAGCCCACATAAACAGGTGCATTGGCTGCAGGTGCCCAGGCTGTGTCCCTCAGCCAAGGGTGATGCACCTCAAGGAAACTGTATTTAATAAAGGACA
This sequence comes from Drymodes brunneopygia, assembly GCA_013400955.1. Taxonomy (NCBI): domain Eukaryota; kingdom Metazoa; phylum Chordata; class Aves; order Passeriformes; family Petroicidae; genus Drymodes; species Drymodes brunneopygia. The sequence goes on from VZTZ01049109.1 coordinate 536,532, forward strand.
AAAGTGCTGCATGGCAGTGAGGAATGAGGGAAAAAAGTGAGAGAGAGCCATGGTGCCGACACCGAGGTGAGAGAAGGAGGGAAAGAGGTGCTCCAGGTGCCAGAGCAGAGACCTCCTTGCAGTCCATGGTGAAGCAGGTTGCAGACCATGAAAGACCACACCAAAACAGAGGTCCTATATGCAGCCCATATAGGACGCCATGCTGGAGCAGGTGGACATCCTCAGAAGGCACTGCAACCTGTGGAGAGCCAAATGGGAGATTTTCTTCTGAAGGAAGCAGCAGGACATGGAGGATCCACACTGGAGAGGGGTAAAAAAGTGCGAAGAGGAAACATCATCACAGAGGGGCTGTCACGAACCGACTTGAACCCCTATTTCCCATTCTTCCCCACACTGTTCTGGAAGCAGGAGGTACCAGAGTCAGAAACAAAGGAAGTAAGTTAAAATAAAAGAGAATGGGGTGGGGAAAGATGTTTTACTTTTTGCCTTTGTTTCTCATAATGCAACCTGTCAATGGGTATTAAGTGAAATTAGTGTTCCCCAGGTCAAATCTGTTTTGCTTGTGACAGTAATTGGCAAGTGACCTCCCTATCTGTATTAACCCATGCTCTTCATAAGCTTATTTACTCCACCCCCATCCTCTTCAGAATGAGGATTGAGTCACTGGGTGGGTGTCTGGCACCCCACCAAGGTAACCCACCATGCTAGGATTAGCAAGGTTAGATCTTTTCGATGCTGTATACACTGTGCTCACTTGACTTTTTTAGCTTTAAAAATTTTTTCCAGCATTGTGTATCAGTAGCAAGTATTTTATTGTGTAACAATGCTATTACAGATCCTAGTTATAAATAATGATACTGAATTCACTGTACTTGTTCTGGTGAAATTGTTTTCTCTCCCTACAATTCTCACACAGACTGACAGCTTTGTGACACAAGTAGATAAATATACCCCACATGAGTGAGGTACTATCTTTAACATCTTTCCAGGAGAGATTGTGCTCCTTTTCCTCTCCCCATAGTCTTGTGTTCCATTAAACTAATCAAACTTAGTAAGCTTTGTCATTTGACCCTGCTTCTGCTGAATTTGGTGGAGATACTAATCCAGTCATGCCATGTTGTTACTTCTTCCCCAAGCTATTGAAAACAACTATGTAATGCCCCATGAAGTGTCTCTTTATATAACATACCTCCAGCTTTCTCTGGTATTTCTCACATTCCATTTGGCACTGTGAAAGATTCTTAGCTGTTTCTTGTTGCATGAGTTGAACATGTTCAGTTTCAAAGGACTTTAACTTACTTTGGTGAAGAAGTTCAGCTACTTTGCTTTCTGTGCCAAGCTGCATTTGTCTATACCTAAAGGAAAGATAAAAAAGTTTTGATGATTCAAAAGTAAGCAAAGTTGAAATATATCTTAGTTCTGTTCATTACAGGTATAAATTTCAAAAATTAATACTGTATTTTTGAAGATCTTAGTAGGTATTTGTATGGTTATCTATGTAATTATTGTAACCTGTATTTGAAACATCATTGGGAAAATTCAATATTATAATAACAATACATCACAGTTGGTGGAAAACTCTGTCAATGGCTTTTCTAAATATGTTGTTAATGCACAATCAAATTACAATGACCTTAAAGTATACCTTATTTTCCTTATTTTTGAAGTGTTAGATCAATGTGAATCTCTTTCTTGGTACACAAATGTATGCACTGAAGTCTTTTCATGGGAGAGACACTAATGAAATGTTGTCTCCCCTCTTCACCACCATGTGTTACATGTGATAGGGAGAAGTGGTATTAGACATCAGTGATATCAATGGTGAACCCTTTGAGGTATCATGGGTATCAGCTACATTGCTTTTCTCCATACCCAAAGATATGAAGAAAAGTCAGACCAGAAATGGTGTATTAATTTCCACAGTCACTCAGAATCACAGCTCCTTCTCAAAAAGCAGAAATTAAGTATAATTTTTAGAAAATCACTGTAAGGTAATTATAAGTGACAAATAATATTTCACTTAGAATTGGGCTTCATCGATTTTATTCATTCATTCTACTAAACAGGCAATCTCAAAAATGAGGTGTAAGAAAGTTTGCTGATGGAATACTATATTATTAGATAGTTGAAAACTTAGGTGATGTGAAGAACAGGAGAAAATCTAATGAATCTTAGCTTTAAATAACATATGAAATTCAAAACAGATATATGCAAAGTAAATCACAGGTTTTAAAAATGCTCCTGAGCATATATATAAAAGGATGAACTCCTAGCTGACTGTTTTAATTCATAAGTGAGATCTTGGGAATTATTATACTTGATAAAACCACAAAAAACTTTGATTCTGATTTAAATAATGGTCAAAAACAAACATTTTGGAAATTACGGTGGAAGAAATAAATAATACAGAATTCACTGTGTCAGTTTGCAGTTCCATGTTGTTGTCTGCATTACTGAATGCTGACAACCATTCTAGTACCTCACCTCACGAAGAACAGAAGTGTCAGGGCATCAGAGAAGAGTTACCTCTGACATCCAGCAATATCACACACACAGTTGCACTGCATGGAATAAATCACTTAAGCAAGTTAGGACTCTACAGTTTGGAAAAGAGATTATATAAGCAAAAGGTAAAAATAAGGGGCCTGCCACATCATGAGAATGGAGAATGAAGATAGGAATCAACTGCATTTTCCAATAGACGAATGAGAACAAATACAAATTGCACTCCTTGCATGAAAGCTGTGGAATTCCTTACTATAAGATGCTGTGGATGCTAAAAATTAACACTTATTTGAGAGAATACTGAAAAACTTGCAGCAGAGAAGTCCTCTGAGAACCATTAAATGCAAGATGGTACTTCCCACACTGAACCCACTTCACAACAAATTGTAGGATTGCCAGATGAACCTTTACTCTAACCCAGCATAGCTGCTGTGTTAGCTGTCATCTGTCAAATAACAGTTGCAACACAATTCCATCCTATTAAGCACCTAATCTTTAGGTTGGATGGAGGGTGTTTAACAAAAACAAGGGGATTACTTCAAATATTATCCCTGAGGATTTCCGATGTAGGAATGTTTCTAAGGCACAAAGAGGAAGCAATTTTCACTGAAATTAATTTGAACAGAACAAACAGGTGTCATTATGATGCCCCTGATAATCACTGTAGACATCCATCTGTGTGTAAATAGTCCAATGCATGAATAAGATTGTTTCCTCACTGGCTGCATAAGCAGAGGTTGGAAGTTCTGCTTACTGAGCTCATGAAAAGCTTTTCTTTTAAAAACAATTTTCTTTATTCAATAGTATGACATTTGTTCTCAAACATAGTTATTGCACTCAAGCTGCTAAATGACAATTACCCATCGACTACTCCAGTCATTTTTGCTTAGGGATGCTTTTCAAGTGCTGATGCTTTCATCACTGTTTCCTGACTGTATGTTCCTGTTTTCATCTTACCACACAAAAAAATTTCAGCACTCTTGAATTCTCCACATTTTGCACATGATTGGCTGCAGACATGACACTAAGTCAGTTCTGGTATACACATTGTTTACAATCCTGGGAAGAATGTTTTGTTCCAAAATGGGTTAAGTCTTCATTAAAATACATGTCATTCAGCCAACAATGCGATGAAACACACAAATTTAATTTATTAGTTATATTTATTGACTCTCAACAACCAATTCGCACTTTCCGCCTCAACACAAAACAAAGAGCAATGCCTTCCTGTACACAGCCTCAGACCTTCAACCACTCTGAGCTTCAATGATCTGTACTGTACTGAGCTGACATACTGGAAACATGCATGAACAGAGGTAATCCATACTTCTCTGCACCTACTTTCTATACTTGGTGAAGTCTGTAGTTCCCTGATGATTCTACTCAATCAACTGGGTGCTTTCAGAGCATACTTCTCAACCCAATCATGAGCAGAACTTCAGAAAGAAATTTTATACTTTGTTTTGGAAATTTGAAGTAGCTTACATGAGCATGATCTGTTTTTGCACTGGCAAGGTTATGAGGGGTCAGTTTTCTTTTAACCTTACTACACTGTTGATCTCACCAGTAACTCCTCCACCATAGCACCATTCAGAGTTTCTTTGTCATATTTGCTTCAGCCAGATAGTATCTCTGCTTTTTTGGCTACTATTTCAGCACAAGTGTGTGTGCAAATGTGTACAGAGTCATGTAACACAATGTGCTGAAATACATTCCTTTAACTGCCTAAATGGTCTCTAAGGGAAAACAAAAGAAAACAAAACCACCCTACGCTTTAATACTACTATTATGGAAAAAAACCCCAGCGGAATGTGGGTCTGCAGGATTTTTCTTCATCGAGAAATTTTAGCAAACTTAATATAATGAAAGAGTAGAGTTTTTTGTCTCACAGAAGAATGAGGGTTGGGAATCAAAGAGAAATTACAGACTAAGGCAATGAAAAAAATCCCACATGTAAGAATCACCTAGAATGAGGTCTCACTTCCTTTATGTTTCTGTGCCATTAGGCTGACCAGTCAACAATGCCTGAAGTTTGCTAAAGAAGTGACACAGTGGTTATAAAAAAATGTTTCTAGAGTAAAGGAGAAGAGGGAATACTCAGAGAGGGACTTGTACTCTCTTTTGTAAGGTTTGAAAGATTTTTCCATCAGAGGAGCTTGTTTTTCAAGCAGCAGATAAAGCTATAATAAGCTGTCAAAATCTGCGTACAAGAGAGCAAATGGAAAGATTTAATGGTAAAATCACGCAGTCTGGATACTGAAGTAAATATGGCAACCAACTGTTTATTCGAATGGACGAACTATAAACTGCCCATCTACAAAACCTGAGATGTACAGCAGTACTCCTTAAAAAGGTAATTAAACAATGAAGTACATTAGAAGATAATAAATTTGTAAAATTAACCTTTCAAGAAGTGGCAAAACCTAGTATTAAACTTGTTAATAAGAAAGAATGCCAAGCAAGTAAATGAAAAGAATGTATCTTCCAAAGAACGTACTACCAAAATTATCCAAAATGCAAATATAATTTTGTAATTTTCTAATTTTGTAAGCCTGATTATACCAACCTAAAGCTTTGTGGGATATATTTTAGAAATTATTTTCAAGTTTAAAAATGGAAAAAAACCCCTGTAAGTTGTGAAATCATCCTGAGTCCACAGCTGGGTCAGTTCCAGATCTAAGATCTTTAAAGCAATCAGAATATACTCTCATATTTGTACAAATGTCTGTGCTTTGGTTCAGTGCCAAATTTGCAAAGAAACTTGAATGCGACAGATATTTCCTCCCTAACCTGTCCACTTGCAAACCTCCCACTTCCAGCCCTAACATGCCCTCCAATGTTCCTGCCCTTCGCCCTCTCTGTCCCAGCACCAGCCCAGATGTCTCTTGAATTCCAACTCTATTTTCATTCTTTATTCCTAGGGCATCTGTTTGTCTTCTCACCTATGTTCATAGCTTTTTCAGCTTCCATTCCTATCTTATAGCCCTACTCTCCAAATTCTGGATTTCTCTCTACTCCTCTATCACCCTCGTAGCTTGGCATCCTTCCTCAAACCCTACCCATCCATACTTCTTGCAATTTGAGGTTCAAATCCCAGTTTAACTTTCTTACCTTTTTCAACTGAGTCTGACTTTTAAGGCTTCCTCACTTCCAAAGAGCCCCAATCTAAGCATAAAAGTACACAACTGAATTTTCCTTACTCCCCTTTGTGCCAACTGGAGTCACAGAAGGAGTAACCGTGGTCTAGATAGGCCTCAATTAAATTCAGTCATGTCACCAACGGCACAAATCCTGTCCATATGAGCAGCAAAGTGCTGGACTCCAGTTCAAACATGGGTACTCAAAGGATTTTGTTTCCAGTGGTACTTTTTTTGATCCCGGGTACTAAAAACTGGTTGGTTTATTTCTGAACGATCAAAATTTTCCCATGATTTGTGTTCACATGCTTCTCACAAAGTAACTAAAAATGTAGGAACTCAGATCCTTAATTTTCTAATGCTTTCATTGTTCAGCTTTTGCAGCACTCAGATTAAGTCCGATGAGTCATATCTGATTGGCTGATTTCACAAAATGAAAGTCTGTTTTAATATTTACTAGAAAATGGGTAAGAAATCTGTCATTCTTTAAAAAATACCTATTTTATGAAGTTTTTACACCAACTTCATAGGCATTTTCAGTTTTTTGTAGTATGCATTACTTCATTCATGTCTATCAAATACCTTAAGTTATTTCTAATCTGGTCTAAAATAACAATGCACCTCATAACAACAAATTTAAATATCAACAACAACAACAACAAAAATGCAGAGTGTAATGAGTAAATAGAAGATGAGGCATGTCATATACAAATTGTTTAAGCAATGAAAAATTTCTTTTTGAAATAATTTTCACTTAAAATTTGTTTTTCCCAAACAACATGTTGAGGGTTTTTTCTGCACAATATTCCTGGTTCAGGTTATAATTACAAAAAATCCAGAAACATATAGCTTAGACACTAAAGGGTAAACTTGATTTAACATTCAAGTTCTTACCAGATGTTACATTTGCTTCGTATCAAGTAATTAAATATACAGTACTTTTGCATGTGGTTCAGTAAAATCTGAGAAAGCTTAGAAGCTTTGTTTAAAGCTGCTTGCTTCAAAGCAGATTTTTGTGTTTTGCAGCATTCTAAGCATTTATTTTGTGTTGGCTCTTATCCTCATTCTGTTGAAAAACGTTACACATACTATTCTGCAGTGTGTAGGAAGTGCTAGTTCCTAACATCCACACTCAGCAAGATAAACAGCTGGTTTACACTCCTTGGAGCTTCAGGACACCTAAACCCAAAATCACTTATGCAATAAATAGGAGTTCTTCAGAATGTAGGACCCGTGTGTTCTTTCTACCCTAATTAGACTAATGCCCAGTGTACACTAGACTACAAGAATGAACAATATGAAAGATGTATCTGCCTTAAATGTATCTGCTGAATCACGATGACTGACAGGGACAGGGACAGAAATCCATCTTTGTTTCTTTGTCCCTGGACTAGCCAATTGTGCCTTCTTTTATTTGACTCTGACTCTGTGAAACATAAGATTCTCTCCTGCACCAAGACACAGCCTCAAGACTACTGCTACTGCCAAGCCTGTGCTTGGGAGTCATACTTCAGTCACGAGAATTTCCTAATAAAACTTCACTAGGGAGTTTTATCTCAATCCTGCAGCTCTGATGGGCATCAAATCTAGCCTTTCACTTACTGAAAGTGCATTCTTTATTTTGGGCAACTGTAAAAAGAAGAAGAGTAACTCCGGTCATGCCTTTCTTACAAAAAATGAAGCAGGGTATGATTGCTACTCCGCAATAGCACAGTGCTGTCGATGCATGCTTAGTTTGCTCACTTACCTAGACTGTTATTACTTGGTTTAAGTAATCAGCATATTTATGGTCTCCTTTGTTATTTGTTTCAATGAAATAAACACAAAAGACGTTCAAATAAGCTAACTGAACTTTACCAGTATATAGACATTTATTAAGGATGCGACAGCATCCTTAACAAAAAGAAAGGACCTGAAGAAATGAGTAAGCAGATAATAAAGGATGTGATGCAATTTCACTGTTTCCTCCTCAAAACCTGTTTTTAGATACATAAATAGGAGAATAGAGTCACCTTGGTAATTTTTAGGAGTCTAATGGTAGTTGCTTTTCTCTTAGCCTACACAAATGAGTCAAGATGTATTTAACCTTGTGTCTTCATTTATGTTTCCGATGATGATAAATTCTAAATCTATAAAAAATATAGAAGCATGAAACACATGGCTGGTCTGAGAATACCTACCAGACCAGGTACTTCAGGAGATGTAGGCACAGAGGTATCTAGTTTGGGAATCCAAAAATGGAAATTACCACCTCACAAGATCCCTCGAACGAAGCTTCAAAATAAGCCCAAATAAAGGTTAAAGATTCCTCTCTTTCAAACACGAAGGCTATGCATGAGTTCTCTGAAGCCTAGTGAAAAGACATCAGAGGAAATAGCTTCATAAAAGTCTCCTAAGTCCGGGACAACAATCTAAAAGGGAAACACAGACAAACTAAAGGGTGCAGACATCAGCACCTCAAGCCAAAGTAAGTCAGAAGAAGCTGAACAGTTCTATTGTTTCTGGCACAGCCTCAATACACTGCACAAAGTTATCTTCTGCATCAGTGTGCACTAGCACATAAAATGGCAAAAGTCGCAGATCTTGGAAGTATGAGAAACATGCTGAACTGAGGTGGACCATACATTGTGACGAGCAGCAGAGTAAGCATGACTAAATTTCTCATTGCCGAATCAACATCTTTGCTCAAACAAATAAATACTTCATTTTAAAAAAATCACTTTGAAGTGACAGATTGAAAAGGATCCCTGCAATGCAACATGGTTTTGTCTATTGTGCATATTTTAATTCAACAGCAAAGAACCCAAAGTACATTTATTAAAACCTCATTAAATCTTTAGTCATATTTGCTGTATATACTTTTCTCTATTTGATTCCTCATGGCATCCCAAACCATTAACTTTATTAAACCAGTATTTTCATTTAATGGTTTACTTCATTCCTTGCAAAAAATACCATGCTAACAAAGCTGAATTTTGTACTAAATCCACAAAAAGGCAAGGAATAGTACAGAGACTTACCCCCCAATAATATATATTTATTAATGAGGAAATAATTAATTGAATTGTAACTGTGAGAGGTTTTGATATGAGAAATATAAAACAGATCTGAATGAAGAAAAGGTCAGCAACTTCTTTGATATTTAACATTAAAAAACGAAAGCATCAATTTTTAATATTTCTCTACACTAAGTTTCAAGTTTGTAGCATACATTTGGAATTGTCTGGCTTGATTTTTTTTTCTGCTGTTCATAATAATTTTTTCAAGGTACTGTACAATACTGATAATAATTCCACAATTTACCTCCTTAAACCAAGTATTAGCTTTTCCAGAGATACTACTACTTTATTAAGATATTCTCTAATAGTAATAGTACTTGTGTTTCTGGAAAATAATTGTAATGTGCTATTGAAGCAGATGAAACATACCTTAACAGATCTGATATTGGAAGCTATAGAAATTGTTCATTGCATTATCATCATTGCACTACAAACATTACAAACACAGTTTTTTAGTGCTCAAGCAAATAGAGAGATTGGAGTCAACAGTTACACAAAGACTCTGAAATTGTTGTTTGAATTGCTTTTTCCTCTTGGATAAAAGACAAAAATTTGTCTCTTAAAACTCTCCCCTCCCACTAGTCAGAGAATATTTAATCAAATATTCAGTTAAATCAATACAAATATTTTCAGGTATTTCTTGTGATTCTGCATGGAGTGATTATTACTAGCTAGCCTAAATATCATTCATTGTTTGTAGATGTATATGCTCCTGTTCCTCTGATTTAATAGAAAATTAAGATGCTTTCAGATGTAAATATATACTTAATGAAAGTATGTATGATTTTTAATTCCAATAATGCAAAGAGGGAAAAAGTCAATGTGAAATGATTGACAGAACAGCAGTTACATAAATGACAAGAGTAGTAACCAAATGTCTCTCTCCTTTTAACAAATAACATCTAAGGCCATTACAACTACAGACAACTACAAGAAGAAAAATGTTTGGAATGCCATATACCTCCTTAAAACAGTCAGAAATAAATATACAAATATTTAAGTTCTTAATTCTGTAAATGTAATTTCATTTTATGAAATCAATGATATAAAAACTAAAATTCTGTTTTATATGGTGATAAAAAAATGGATGATCAGCAAGAAAAAAAAAAAAAGGAAGGGTTATCACTGAAGAGAAATGAAAAGGTAGGAACAAATCTTTTGAGACAGGGCTAACTGGGAGACCATCAGAGAAAGCTGGTAACTGCTGTGCCACCAGAGAGACTGCTTTCTCCCCCTCCATTTTCCCCAATGAGAGTCTGGCAGAATAGGTCAGAAGGGTAGGGTTCAAAATGCCATAATTTAGCAAAGGATTGGTATGTCCTTTATATCACACATAACAGGTTTGATTTCCTGATAAGCGGAGTTCAAGGTACAGGCATACCTTGTTATCTTTCAAGGACATGTTCCTAAAAGTGCTACAGTTAGCAATGAGGGATACGAAAGTACCTTTTCCCCTAATAATTAATGTAATGGATGGTCTTGGCATTTGCAATGACTTATGAGAGGCCAGCATACTGCTGCCATAATATTCCATTTATTCTTAATTGAAATTATGCCTTAAAAATAAGATCTCAATGATACAAATACAAACCAATTATTAAATAATTGCGGTTGGCCGGGATTTCAGGGGGTAACTAGTCCAACATCCTGCTCAGAGCCAAGTTACCTATGAAATCAGACCAGGTTGCTCAAAGCTTTAGCCACTCAGGTCTTGAAAACTCAAGGATGGAGACTGTTCACAGTAATGCTTGTAGTGAAAAAGATTTTCTTTAGACCAAGTCAGAATCTCATGTTTCAAGTGCCACTCTCTCATCCCCCTTCCATGCCCTGCTGTGAAGGGCCTGGCTCCATCTTCCCAGTGACGTGTCCTGAGGCACTGGGGATCCCGCTATTAGGAGCCTCAGAGGCCAGGCTGAACAAATCCCTCCCTCCCTGCCCCAGCCCCTCCTCCACCCGACCATTCTGGCAGCTCTCCTCTACATTCACTCGAGTTTATCACTATCTTGCTTGCATTTGATGTCCCAAAACTGGACATTTCTCGATGTCTTGACTATTCTCCTGATAATACAGCCCAGGATTTTGTAAGAGTATACTGTTGGCTAATACTAAAGTTGCTGTTTACAGAAAACATTTGCTCCCTTCAAAGACAAGAAGGATGATCCCACACAAGATAATCTGCATTTCCTTATTAGCATATTGAATGCTACATAAAAACTATTAATATATTAAAATTCACATACCAAAGACTGCTATAAATGTACTTCCAGCAGTTGTTTTAAACTAAGTATGATACTAGAAAAATACATGGCTTTCCATCTGTTTTTCAGAACTTAAAGGAACTTCCATTAAGCTGCCTGCAGGCCATCAGGCATGCTTCAGTGCAAGTGGGCAGCTCAGGAAAGCTTTTGTTAGAAGAGCAAAGGATGGAAAGGCACGGCAATGTCAACCGCAGAGATGGTCATCAAAGGATACTAAAATGACTGACAGACAAGCAGTGGGTAGGGGATCACAACTGGATCTGTCTTCTTTCAAATCTAAGATNTTATTAAATAATTGCGGTTGGCCGGGATTTCAGGGGGTAACTAGTCCAACATCCTGCTCAGAGCCAAGTTACCTATGAAATCAGACCAGGTTGCTCAAAGCTTTAGCCACTCAGGTCTTGAAAACTCAAGGATGGAGACTGTTCACAGTAATGCTTGTAGTGAAAAAGATTTTCTTTAGACCAAGTCAGAATCTCATGTTTCAAGTGCCACTCTCTCATCCCCCTTCCATGCCCTGCTGTGAAGGGCCTGGCTCCATCTTCCCAGTGACGTGTCCTGAGGCACTGGGGATCCCGCTATTAGGAGCCTCAGAGGCCAGGCTGAACAAATCCCTCCCTCCCTGCCCCAGCCCCTCCTCCACCCGACCATTCTGGCAGCTCTCCTCTACATTCACTCGAGTTTATCACTATCTTGCTTGCATTTGATGTCCCAAAACTGGACATTTCTCGATGTCTTGACTATTCTCCTGATAATACAGCCCAGGATTTTGTAAGAGTATACTGTTGGCTAATACTAAAGTTGCTGTTTACAGAAAACATTTGCTCCCTTCAAAGACAAGAAGGATGATCCCACACAAGATAATCTGCATTTCCTTATTAGCATATTGAATGCTACATAAAAACTATTAATATATTAAAATTCACATACCAAAGACTGCTATAAATGTACTTCCAGCAGTTGTTTTAAACTAAGTATGATACTAGAAAAATACATGGCTTTCCATCTGTTTTTCAGAACTTAAAGGAACTTCCATTAAGCTGCCTGCAGGCCATCAGGCATGCTTCAGTGCAAGTGGGCAGCTCAGGAAAGCTTTTGTTAGAAGAGCAAAGGATGGAAAGGCACGGCAATGTCAACCGCAGAGATGGTCATCAAAGGATACTAAAATGACTGACAGACAAGCAGTGGGTAGGGGATCACAACTGGATCTGTCTTCTTTCAAATCTAAGATATGTAAAATGTCCTTTCCCAAGCAGTCACAGTAACTGGAATCACATTACCATTAACATTACAGGAAAACAAAGCAGGCAGTGCAAAGACCTCTCTTCACAAACGTGACTTAAAAACCAAAAAAGCTCACCAACTGCATTTCAGATCTAGAGACAACTATCAAATAATAAAGTGTTACATACTAGCTGTTTTATTACAAGCCCTAATGTGTAGATATCTGTATGTCATTATCCAGAAATTAAATATATATTGGTTCTAAAAATTATTTTCCTGAACTGTACAAGTCTTTCAAATAAAAGAGAGAATCTTTGTAAGAACAACAAACACACAGGCCATGGTATCAATAGCACAACAGAATATGGAAGGTAGGTTTACAGCCCAAAACAAAAGGAACGAGCTACAATCACCTTATAAAAGCTTGGAGTCATAAATGAATCCTGAACAGATACATCACTGAGCTGCTTATGACACTAATGAAACAATCTCATTTCTCTTCATCTGCAAACAAGAAAAAGGTCAAGTGAATCTAAGCTTTCCATAAAGCAGCCTATCCCAATAAATTCTTCAGTTATCAAATTATCCTATATTACCTGCTGAGGCATGTTAAAAATGAAAATACTTAAAAAATGCAGTAACTATTGTGAAAAATAATCCAAGCCGTCTCCATTCATGAGCATATTTGCTTTCACAACATACTTTTCTGTATTTTATCAGTCATCTGACAAGTTTAACAAAATTTTTATAGACAGACACAACTTTGCCTTTACAATTTAAGTTATTAATTTGAGAAGACCAGTATTGTGAAAAACAGTTGAAAATAAAGAAAACAAAATCCAGGTTTGAAAAGAAGAAATAGGTCAGGATTCATGAATTATTGGGATACTAACAGCCTTTGCAATACAAGTTTCATGCATGCATTCTAAGAAGAATCTTGGATGTGATAGAACCCTCACTTTTCTCCTGAGGCACAAAAGCAAAAAGCTCTGCAATTAATTTATTTTAGTGCATATCATTCTCAGACTAATCAAATTTTCTGTTTCTCTGCTTCCTCTAATTATGTCCAGCTCTCTTCTCTCTTCCTACGTATCTCCCGTCTTAATTTTTCTATTTTCCTCCCATCTGCTCTGTTCGCTCTCACCATTTCTACAATTCCTTCTTTACCTGAACTATCACAATCCCTGCACTAACCTCATCAAAGAAGTCTAATTTTCCTTCTTCTTGTAGAGGACTTGAAAATAAATGTTTGCTCTTTTGGGTCTTTTCCCCTAATGGGACTTGTGGACAATGACAGTCCTGATCTCCAAATATTCCCCGTCCCAGCTGAGTAGCATATCAAAGTCAGCACCTTTTTTATTCTCGAAGAAAGAGAAAACTCCTATTACTGGACGTATGTCCACTGCTTTTAACATTTCATCCCTGTCATTATCCATTCTTTCCAGGAGCCCTAGAATGTTGCTCTATCGTGCAACTAAGGAAGCAATTGCAGATGTGATTCTTGCAATCACTGAAGAGCAAATGGGAAGTTTCTTCTGACAACTCATATTGTTAACATTAAGTCCTCCAATAAAGGAACCTATTCACTGAACAGTATGTTAAAACATGGCTTTAAGCCTTTGAATTCTTATGGTTGACAAGACTTCCACTGAATAGAGACCTAAATACTGACAAGAAGTTAATTTCCCTTTAAAACAGGGAGAATGAACTGTTGCACTTCAGTTTGGCCACGTTATTTATCAGTTCTGTATGAATATTTAAGTTATGACTGAAAAACAGTCTACTTACCACTGCACTTCAGTTAACCTTATTTTGTGTGATCTGCAATTCTTTTGCCTTGTTTATTACAACAAGATTTCAGTAGGTGAAAGTGTTTAATATTTTTCTGAAGTAATTTAAACTCTATTCCACTCTGCGTTCCATTCCTAGCATTCCATTCTTCTGCTGTTAAAGTCTGAACCAGGTTAGAACCAGACTTTAGGCTTAATCTGAAACCCCTTAATAGGGTAATACCTCAATTTGCATAATTCAAAATGGAATCAATCTTTCAGAAAACAAGAAAATCTGCATACTGTCAGCTATTCTTGGAGATGCAGTGTTTATAGGTACATGACACTAAAGTATGCTTGTCTTAGCAATACTAATGGGATGCACTATATGGGATACTAATGGGATACTTCGACTACTGTTACATAAATGGGCTGGAGTTTGGCCCACATTTTGACTTCTTTCCAATCTCAGAATTCCTGGTTATCATAAACAGACATTCAAAGGCAAGCAATAAACAGTGTACACGACACATGTGCACATACAAATGATACTTTAAAGAACAGTTAGAGGTAAGTTTCTTCAAGACACCCAGAGTGTTAGTTACTCCAAGATGTATTCCCCACAAAAACACTGAGTATGGGTTAGGAGTCTTCAATAAAAACCGCAGAATTACCATCTGGAAAGTAACATAAAGCGTAAGGGTTTCATGAGTTAAAGCTTGTGATTTGCAGTGCAAATCTCAGGGATGAACTTGTAGTGGGAACCATCACAGTGACACAGGCTCTACTACATTATGATTACAAGTATTACAAGTATCTTGAGGCATTGAGGTTCCCTAGGATCACTCTGCCACATGCTAAAATGTATTTAAAGGTTTGAAGTCTATTAATATCAAATGAAAGAACGTCAGCTATAAAAGCAGTGCAGAACTTCCCTGCAGAAGAATAAATGGAAAAGAATTTTTCTCGCTGCCTGACAGTTAAAGGGACAAACATTTCAAACTGCAATATGTAATTTAGCAGTCGCCACATTACCTCAAAAAATGTCAGTGACCTAATCCTAAAGTAAGTCAAGAATCTGATTGACTCAGACACACACACATTGAAAAATACTTCCTCATATCAGACTATCCAGTGACTATGCTGAGTAGGAATACTGACAATCCAGCAGTACTCCTGATAGGGAGAACACTACTAAGAACTTAATTAGTTATATTTCCATCTGCTGAATCCCCATTGTTACAGGATGTTGGGATTTACTGCACAGATGATTCTGGTTGGCAAGAGCAACATAGGAAAAACACACTGCAGCTTTCCCAGCTAGAAAGTTAAAAAAACCTTCTCAAATTAATCTCTGATTCATTAGAATTTGAAGAGAAAGGTTTACACTTACTTCCTGTTGGTGTCTAATCCTGTGTTGATCTCCAAGTCATTTGAAAATAGGTCTTAAGTCATCACTCTTCACTTTAGTTATTTTTCAACTGGGAACAATCCATCCTATTTACTGATTCACTCAACACTCCTATCAGATGATGAACCAATTCAATTTGATCAGTTATTCCTAAGTGAGGAGATCTCATTTTGCCTATTTTTAGTAAATGATATGAGAATAGTGTCACCCCATCATTATTCATATAATGATTCTGAACTTACAGGCAAAGGACAGAACACATTTTCTTAAGTTCCAGGGAAATGGAAGTGTAAACTGTCCTCCAGAGTGAAGCTTAAGCCTTACATCAGCAGATTACTGGAATTAAGTCCTTAGATGAGGTAAAAGGTCTCTGTCATGGGAGTGAAGTTTTTAGGAAGTTAAGACTGAAAACACTTTTACTCAAAATAAGACCTCCAGCCAAGCTTCCTGTTTTTGTCAAGGAGTTCACAGATTCCTTCAGATGAGAGTCTTTCTGGAATTTTTAATAATAGCTTTTCTTGTCAATGTTTTGGACCTTGCATGAAATGTTCCTCTTTAAAGCAGAGTAAACAAAAAACATTAGTGTCAAATTTGAGAATTACCACCAGTGAGAAAGCTACTGGTGGAGGTGACACCCTAGAGAAGTGAAGATAAAGCAGAAATAACAGCATATTTCTGGACTTTATGCTCCATTCTCTGCTTCGTGTTGAAAAAGACTAAGTATGATCATGTAGGAGCGTGGATTGTAGGTGACATGCATGAATATTGATAAAGAAGGGGAACTGTCATTAGACTTGACTATGAATATCCATATGTGGAGACAAATACCTAAGGGAATTAGTATTTCACTAAAAAGATGTTACTTCTAGATGAATAGTGCTGAGATTTGAAAATCAATTGGCCACAGCAGGTTTTCTAACAGATGTCTGGGCTTTCAACAATGAAGGGCATTTTCCAAGACTACACTCACTATGTAAAGTAAGGAGATCAGTAAATTAGTCTACACTCAGCTTTGTGATCAAGTTAATAATGGTGTATGTGCAGACTAGTATAAAGCTAGATCAGATCAATGCAAAAATACAATAAACTGTATACGTAGTCTTAGATATAGCCAAAAGTAATCACAGAGATTGGCTTGTTTGACCCACACAATGTAAATGACTTTTCTGATTTCTTATTTGAATTCAAGTATGTTGGTAAGAGTAAAGAGTATCTGCTTTGAGAGAAAACGGTATTTTAGATACATGTCAAATTCTAACCAGGGATCATTCTGATGTGGCCTGTGGCTTAAACTGTTTAAACAATTTTCTTTGAACTTTCAAGAGATATTCTCCCTTTCCGAATAATAAAAAGTATCAAGCTAATTCAACTCTGCCTGTAACACCAAAACTGGGAAGACCCAGAATATTTAGCATTTTATCCCATCTTAAAATTGCTTCTTTGAAATAGAAGAAAATGTTCTTTATGAATCTCTGTTCCCTAGCCACAGAATGTAACACAACTCAACAGAACTTGCTTATTTATATAAAATAGAATCTCTTCCTGAAAGCAAATGTAGTATTGGTTATTTGTCACTTACCATGACACAAATCATTATAAATTAATGAAGGAATAAAACTTTTTACAACTGCAGATATCTTTCCCACCTATTATACCTATTTTTTTTTGGGTTTTGGTCAGTGACAAGAAGTACCTTTTCTATGTTTCCTTGCTTGATTGTAAAGAATTACTTGTAGGTTTGTGAAGTTAATGACAAGAATCAGAAGTTATTACTTCTATGCTATCATTAGGGGCTTAAAAAATTCGGAACAATTATTTTTCTTACTTAGGTAAAGTCATATGCATTTTTAGCATTGTAGGAAGCAAAACTGTCACCACACAAGTGCAGTAGTGTGTGTCAGGAACTTTAGTCCATTAAGTGCTACACTGTTGTATCTGTGCCATTACCACTCTTCTGTTTCTAGAACTGTGGCATGATTACACAGAATGCTACATAATTTGGTACTTCTGTTTTATTGATATTTTTCTGTTACTTTCCAGATTTCCATTTACTCTATTATCTTATATTCTTGCTAAACATGACAACTGATCTCTCATGTGAATTATTCTCTGTAGCACATGGAATGAATTTAGAGACTCTGGCTGATCATGTCAACATTAAAATAGGACAAATATGTTGCTTTGGCACAGTGAAGTCAAAAACAGGCCACAAAAGTTTGGATTATGCACAGACGACTCCCCTCCTCACCATTCCTTGGTATGCTATCATTTACACACACTCTACAACATAAAATATAAACAGTAAAAAAAATTCTTGCAAGTATATTTACTTAAAGTGAGAAATACAATAATTAGGCACATGTGAAATTACTAAAGGCAGAGAACAAAACTATTTTGTTCATTCAGATATTGCAGATTTACTGAACTGGAACATAATCCTTGACAGTTTATACAACCAAGATCTACACTGCAAGTACCTTTAACCCCAGTTTAGTTTAAGGCATCTTAAATTAATTTTTTTTAACTTTGGCTTAAGATAACTACTGTTTGAGTGTTTTCCTAAAACACTACATTTCTCAGCTGTAACAGCATCTGTCATTCTTGGCGTGGAAGCAAGCTCTTGTATGAATGTGAGCAATCTCTTTTTGCTTCTTTAGAAATGCAGGGTATGTTCAACAACTGTACTATGGATCTATAGGAATCTAAAGCATGTGTTTCAAGTAATTCAATGCATCTCTCAGATCATGATCAAATACAGCATGCAATACAATTAATAAAATAAACAGTAGACTGAAGTATTTGTACTCTTACAAAGACATAAAATAGGACCGTAAACTTTGTGGATAGGAAAGTAATTAAAATATACACTAGAAGGAGAATCATAACTTGCACGTTCACTTATTTTATGTATTTAAGAAAGCAAAGTCTGTTGCTGTTGCAAATATTTTGGTCAGATTTTACACTTTAAATTGCAACAACAAAAGCAACAATACTTAGTGCTTTGGTATTACTCTCCTATGATTTTCCATTTGTACAGCTCTAGTGGCATTTACAGTTCTCATTTTGCATTTCTCCTTGACTTCAAATTAGTCTATGCAGCTTCAAAAAAAAAAAAAAGAAATGCACAGCTTGGGACTAGTAAACCAGTAAACAACAAAATAAAGTTAAAAAAAGAAGAAAAAAAGGAAGAAGAGAGACCATTTGACATTGAACTGACTCAAGAAGAGAAACCTTCCTACAGTCCTATTTAAAATATGTTTCTCTCACTCTTTGTGTTCAAGAGTTTTGCTACTGAGTTCCAATAGAAAAATTTTCTATGTGTGCCAAATAGACTGCATTTAAAAATATTTTTTTTCAAGTTTTTTTTTCAAATATTGTTACTTCTATAAGTATTATTAGTTCTCGAAGTATTATCATTATTAACATGAAATTTCTGAAATTGTAATTTGAAAAAAATTGCAAAATGGCAAAAAGGTCTTGAGCACAATTCAGCTGGTAGGGATAGAATTTAAATTTTTGTGAAGTACTAGAAAATTATTTATAAGCATTAGTGTTGTATTGGCAAAACTATTCTTCTTTCATTTGGAACAATTGCACTTCAGTACTCTTTGTATCTCCTTATTTTAGGAGATTCTCCTTCATTATATTCCCTCCACAAACTAAAGTTTCAATTTTGGAAAAAATGGTTCTATTTTTCAAAACCAAATTCAGTTTAGAAGATGGTTTTAAATGGTTCATTTCCTATTTTAGCATTAAAATGGAAGTAACAGAAAATTACTACTTTCTAACCATATTTAAGAACACTGAATTGATATGAAATGTGCACACATGCAAGATCAACAAAGAATCTCTTTTCAGTGATCACACATTTACACATATAAAGTTATCTGACTGTCATTTCGCCGGAATGTACTCACACACAAGTAAGCGCTCTGAGAGTTTGCATTATGAATCATGCATTATAGTTTGTACTGCTGGCATCTTGGCATCAATTTGAATATATAAGGATTTATTTTGCAGGCTGGTAACTGGAGTAGGAAGGCCAAGACAAAAAAGCATAAAAGCTGCTTGAATTGTAAACATTATGGAAAAATAACAAGTACTAGTATGATGAGAGAATTTCGGTATTTAAGTGATGCTTAAGCATATCTATTCACTTCACATATGAGCTATAACACATAAATAAAATCTTAAAGTGCAATAGGCAAGTGAAAGCTAAGAACATTATTTGAACTGTAACAAAATTTATACTATTCTCTGTCTTAAATCCAAAGTGTAGCAAAAAGGCATTCTTATAGATCAAGTATTTTCTGTTTAACAGGACACAAAAAGCCCACATGACTAGTAATTAGCAAAAAAAATGTGACCAAAATCTATATATTTTTAAAAGATAATAAAAGGAATATTACTTAACATTTCCACAACATTTTAATCTGGCAACTGCTAAATAAAGTGTGCAGAAAAGTTAGAAGTTATGCAAGTAAAAAAATTAGAGAAATCAGTGTAATTTGTTTTATGATTTTTCATAACTAATACAGGAAAAAAAATTGCCCTGACAGGTCTGTATGGTTAGACTGTTAAACGATAAGAACAAAAAACAACTTGTAAGTATTTGCACTTTCAACAAATGTTATTTTCCCCCTGCAACTCAGTAACACAAGTTCAAATTGATTAGCATCATACACCAGAGCTAAAATTACAACTTTTGAAACCTACTTCCTTTCCTTTTCTAGCAATTCCATTTTTGTATCCTACTGACACAACACTGAATAGCTGAAGATCTGAAATTATATTAAAAACATATTTGAGGAATGATAATAATTCAGATGCTTGCAACTCCTTTGTAAGTGTACTCAGCACAGGTTCATTTAGGTGAGTTGTACCTCATGTTGGGTATTTGGAGCAAAAAGGACTGCACATCTTCTAGTGGTGTGCTTCTCTGAAACAAGGGAGTGTGATCCTCACAGAACGATAATAATGTAGCATAACCACAAAACTATTAAGAATGTACATATGGATGGAAGACTTAGAGCAGAGCTGGGAAACTTAAGGTGATGGTTCTATTCATCCAGACTCCTACAAGACAGAGCAGACTGAGGAGAAGGATTTAGATTTGTTACATGAGATTTGGATAACTAAACTGCTAACATGACCCAGCTATGCAAAAGACACAAAGTTCCAGGAATCACTAAGGTACATCTAATGGAAATTATGGTATCATATGAGATAGAGCAGGATATTATCTGAAACATTCAGAATTCCAGTTATCTGTGTTAAAGTGAGGTCAAGATTATAAGAAATGGTACTCAGATGTCCAAGAGAACAAGGAATCTATCCCAGGAGAAGTCAAATAAGCTACAATCTAGAAAAACAAAGTCTGACTAAGATTTTAGGAGGACAAAACAATAGATAAATTTGACTAATGCTATCATCGGAACGCTGTGATATAAACCAAGAGAAAATAATCTTGAAACCGAAATTAAAACCCCATCTGAACATAATAACGAGAATGTCTTCCACTAGGAATAGTACAGTTCAGAGTTTAATTTCAAAAAAGATGGTTGCATGAAATGACAAAATAATCAAAGATCCAAAAGGATTACTCTAAAAATGATGCTTATAAATCTTATAGGTAACTACTATATTGCCAATATCCACATCTGAAGGGTTTTTGGTTTTTTCTTCATTTAATAATGGAAAAAGAAGTACAAAAAAAGACAATAACATAGCTAAAAGATTCTGAAAGTTATATTTTAATTTCATTTTTATAATTTTTTGAGAATTTGTTTGATTGGTATTCACCAAAAAAAAACCCCAGACTTACTTATTTTTCCTCTTTTGTGGCATTTTGCTAAACTCATGCATCACATATATCAAGACTTGTTGCCAATAGTTCTGGACAAATTGACATAACTTCCAGGTAACACCAAAACCTGTTTAAATAATTAGGGAGACTGAGAGGGAAAGGACAAGGGTCTTAAACTTTCTGGGCGAGTTCTCAAATCTTGTTAGAAAAGAAGCAAAGCTTAGCCATTAGTTCTTCTCCTAACAGTGTTCTGGAGTGAACTCAGTGATTTTGAATGAGTTAGCCATGTTCTAATAAAAACAGGCCCTTCAGGGACTTCAACAGAGTTCAAGCACCTCCTACCGCTATCAAAATAAGCACTTAGCTTTCCAAACCAGGAGACTTCCGAGCATGCACAAGGACCTCTACCTAAATGTGCTCCAACTTGGAATGATTTTAAGTGCCTCTGAGGTTAGGTGGTGCTTGAGAACAGGAGGTATTGGTAAGACTTCACTGGAATCTAGGCAGGGAAAATCTACCCCTAGATAACACTATGACAACCTGCTGGAAAGTCATTAACATGTGCAAAACCTGTAATTACCAACCACACATTACATTTGGAGTACAGTGTGGTGGATTGCCTCTGGCTGGATCCCAGGTGCCCACCAAAGCCATTCTATCTCTCCCCTCTGCATCTGGACAGGGCAGAAGAAATAAAATGAAAGACTCATGGATCAAGATAAGGACAGGGAGAGATGAGCCCCCAGTTATTGTCATGGGCAAAACAGACTTGACTTGGGGAAAAATTCATTTATAACAAATCCAATCAGAAAAGGGTAATGAGAAACAAAACCAAATCCTAAAATAAACCACATTCCTTCCCTTCTTGAATTTAACTTTACTTCTAGTTTTCTCTACTTCCATTCTCCCAGCAGTGCAGAAGGACAGGGAATGGGAGCTGTGGTCAGTTCTTCCCAGATTCCTGCCAATCCTTCCTCCTCATGGGAGGACTCCTCACACTCTTCCCCTGCTCCAGCATGGGGGTCCCTCCCATGGGAGACAGCCCTCCACAAACTTCTCCAGTGTGGGTCCTTCCCACGGGTGCAGTCCTTCAGGAACAGACTGCTCCAGTGTGGGTCCCTGTGAGGTCACAAGTCCTAACAGCAAACCCTCTTCACCATGGGCTTCCCACAGGGTCACAGCTTCCTTTGGGCAATCACCACCCCTCCCATGGGCAACACGTGGATCTCTGCTATACCACAGATCTTTTCTGTCCTTTCTACTCTTTTCTCTAAAAAGATAAATACAAGTTTCATCTTCATTTGGATTTGGCTACTTTTTGAGTTACTGCAAGGTAGCTAAGACTGAAAATTTTGAAGGAGTATAGTATCTTCCTACTTTCTGTAGTTTCATTAACCAGGTCCAATCCTTTGTATAATCACATATCTAGACTTACATTGATTGAATTTCTGACAATCAAAATACATCCAGCCATGGGAGACCGAAAAGTTCATTAAAAGAAAAGGCAAAAAAAGAGCAGCATATAAGGCATATAGCACTTCATAATGAAAACATTCCATTTTATGACCAGCATTTGAGAAATGCTTAGAGGCTTGACAATTCTGCACTGGAGGAGGACTGAGTAAGACTTATGGTAAAACATAAAAGGTCCAAAAACCATGAATTTCTGAAAAGAGTCTATGCTGAAGTCCTTTACTCAGAAAAGCCATGTGGGACTTGACTTGTGCAGCTTCTGCTGCTCATGATGTGGTTACCTACACCTGAGCCTGCTGTGCAGACTCCCTTTATAACCCAATGGAAAGAAACAGGTACCTTACAGACATGATTGCATCCAAGCACAGGCATTTAAAACTAGACAAGACAGATGACAGCCACAGTAAACACTGCATTAAATCCATGCTGCATTTTACTTACTTTGCTCAGTTTGAATCTTTTAAACTCATCCAAAGTCTAACAGTATATTACATTTTAAAAATGCTTCAAAAAATTCCAAAACAGTGGTATGAACAAAACTCAGATAACTCAATATGATGATGTTCAAAGGTTTTCAGTGTTAGAACTGGAAAGAGATGTTCACCTTGTACTGAACAAAATTAGTATCAAAGCTACCATCAATTAGATTCACAGCTACCATCTCTGCAAATAGCTACCAGTTACCATCCAGGTAACTGGATGGGCAGAAACAAAGAAATGGATTCTGCCATCAGTCCCAATGCAATGACTTCCACTTACTCAGTCCCTTCATTCAACTGTTTTGTCTTTGCCTGCTTGGGCTACTCTTCCAAAGAGAAAGACTGGCAAACTGCACTATATATTTTACACTCAGACAAATCACACTCAGTGAAGCTTTCATGACTGCTATTTCTTTTGTTTCATCTCTTCTTTTATTTACACTATTACCTTTCCCAGCTCTCATCTTTACTTCCTTTACTCTTTTGCCTACCATCAGTCCTCTGCAAGTTTCACAACATAGACATAATGGAAGGAGAAAAATGCTTTTGTCTGACAAAATAATTAAGATTCTCAACCCCCTAAACCAGCTTCTTTCCCTCCTTTTTCTAATTTTGTCCTGGATGAAAATTTACCATATTTAGGACCAGTCTGGGGGGGGCAGATAGGGAAGGGTTTTGAAAGAGGTTTCCTTTATATTTTATACCACATAAACTATGGGAAAAGAGATTCCAGGAAATCTTTTAATGAAGGACTTACTAATCCAAGTTTTGTATGTTTTCCCCATCTTCTTCCTGACTATAATAAAAAGCTACAGAAATTTTTAAGGGTGATAATTACAGTAAGACCTTACTGATAACATGGTGTTACATCATGGACAACATACAGATGGTTAAAGTTGGAACAGAATAATCAGAGATTTGCAAAGTTATCCCTACCATAACTGACAATACAAATGCTGCCAAGAATCAGCAAATATTTAGGGTGGCATTCAAATCCAGACTGCAGAAATGCGTGTGTATCTAAGCATAGGTCTCACATGAAAGCAAAGTATCTAAGGTCCCATTATATTAAATGTTCCAGATGCCAGGAAGCCAGGACAATGAAGTTAAAATATAAAATATTCTTTAAACAATAGATATAATTTTCTCAGAAATGCAATACTGGTCATTTTGCTTTGGGGATTTTGTTTGTTTGGGGTGGTTTTTTTGGTTGGGTTTTTTTTTCCTTTTGAATCTAAACATGGTTGGTCTCCCCCATTTTCCTCCCACGCGCATTCCACCCCCAAAACTCCTAAGTCCCTTTTAATCATACAAACTACTTAGTCTTGAGTTTTTTTCTAATAGTTGAACTGTCAAGGTAGCATCAGGAAATACATTTAAGTAGGGCATACAATCTTAAACACATTAAATCACAATAAAGCAGAGGTAGCACTACATTCATTTTGAAAAAGTTATAAAATCAAAAAATTTTAAAATAAAATAGCATGAAAATCTGGAAAATTCAGTTAACATACTGAGGAAAAGTATTATTTGCCTGGCTAAAATATCCAGTTAACAACATATTGTGTGTAAACCTTAAGGCTTTTTCACTGAAATATTCTCCCTATTTTACAGGATGCTTAAACCAAAATCTGTTAAGGGTGAGGAAAAAACCCCAGTAACAAACAACCCAAACCAAAAGACCTCTGCAAATGACTTCAGGCTTATCACAAAAGACACTTCTGCATTCTGGAAGGTCTATTCACAGTCTTCATTTCAGTAAAATACTCTTTGGAAGCAGTTCCTAAAACTGGATGTAACATTCATTTACATGTATCTGCCAAGTTTTCAAATGTTTTAGAAACTAAACTAAAACATGTTGAAAATGACTCATTGTAGTACCAGAATACATACTGTAGGAAATAAGAACTCATTTACAAGTGGGAGAAATACACTCACACTTCATCTGTGGGAATTCACTAGACTTCCCTTCCAGTAAACATTATATTTTAAAATAATCACGGAAAATATGTTCTTTTAACTGAAGTTTATGAAAAGATTTAGACAGCTGGCATAACAAAAGAGACTTAAAAAGATAAATGTAAAACTATCTTCAAAAATAATTAGTAATTCTGCCAAAAGATATAATTTTAGCAATAAAAAAAGATTCCAATTTCTTTTTCTTACTCCAATGGATAAACTAAATCTGTTTAATACAGTTGTTCAGTATAAATAGATAACCACTTGAGACAAAGGACAAAAGGGAGATTTGATTATTTTACAAAGTAAGAAAATGCAGGCCAGGAGGACAGCCCTGGCAGGCAAACAAATTACCATAAGGTAGCTTTTTTCTAACTTGGAGCGTGTCAACTACTTTTGTAGATCTGCACATTTTAGTAATACAACTACGTTGAAGCAAATACTCTACTTCAAAAAGTTTCTTCATTCTTTGAAAAGAAGAAGTCATCTGGCATGGCGAAAATAAATCTGAAATGTACCCCATTAATCTATGCATATAGAGTACTCTTAAAACAGAAAACAAGAACTCTGACACAGAAAATTAGACCCCCATTTCACAACTTGTGACTGGGAACAAACCTAAAATAAAAAAAAACAGCCTCACTGGCTTCTATAAAGTAACTGTCCGTAAAAACAAAAATATTCTAGAGTAACATTCAACAGACAATAAAGATGCAGTATTTCCTCACCTCGTTTTAGGTCTAAAAAATCTTAGAAATAAGGTATCAATAAAGGCTCCATTCCACCTAATACTGAGCATTTCACAGGGTCATGGGATTTTCATTATTCACACTTTCCTTGCCCTTTACCATTCAGAGAAACCCTCTATCTTGAGTGTACTCAGAGATTCAGGAGTCAGTTAACTACCTGAAGTGAGCAGCTTATAAAGACAAGGGAAGGACTATGGTTTCTAATTATTTTCATCTACTTACAGTACCATTTTACACAAATAAAACCTTTTCCCCTTCCCATAGTGTTTTGAGTGGGACAAATTCTTACACTCCCTATAACCCACAACCAATTCTAGTGACCCCAGCAATGTATCCAACGTGAAACAGGAAGATTTAACTTTTTGAAGCATGGTGAAACTTATGATCTAGATTATATTTCTGGAATGGAAACGCTTAAGATTTTAGAAAAATCAGAGCAAACATTAGGCAAAACTTCAGAAGGGATGAATCAGTGCACTTCTATATCTGTTTATCCATGGCAACACTTTCCACGAAACAATTAGAATATATCTATGAAAACAATTCCAGATGACAAGCTCCACATCAAAGCTTAAACTAGATTATATACATACACATGCAGTAGTATTTATATTAAAACATTAGCCAAGAGCTGCAGCATTTTGACAACATATCCAATATTTAAATTTTAGAAGACAGGTACAAATAGGCTTGTAAGTACAAGTATGTACACTTTACAGGTCTGTTATGAAATCCAACATTTCATATAAAGACTAAATGCTTGACAGGTATAAGTGTTTTATGTAGTGCCCAAGCTTCATCTCAAAGGAACCTATTTCTAGTTGTATTTATTCCTACAACTATACTGCCACTTGATGGAAAATGTTTACTTCCTCTTAAGAGAAAGTTTCTCAATTTTGCTTATTTCATGGGTGAGAAGCTGCATAAACTATGGCAATTTTTTTTGCTGCTTGAGTACCTCAAAGGGACAAACACACAGAGAGTCTGTATCTTCTCCATGCTTGATGAGTTAGTGGGGTGGTCTGTGCTGCAATGTCTTGACTTAGCAACATTTGTTTCTTTGCTAGTACAAAGACCTACCATTAAACAGGGCTCACAAGAAAGGGTTGGCAGTATAGACATACGATCAGGATCTTAATAGGTTCTGCCCAATGGTAAGAACTGCAAGAGCCCTTTACTGCTAGCTGTAAAGCCCCTTGATTTAGTGTTTCATATGCACCCCTCCATTCCATCTTGCCTGGGTTTATTCAGTCCCCAGGTTCTGTGTCCTTACGGCCTCTCACCACACTCTGCCCACAGAATTACAAATCCTCTCCCTAACCACCAGCATCCACCCTCTAGTGCAGCTTATCTGCTTTTACACTGTGCTCCCTTGGAGGCCCATCCAGAACATTTCCTACTGGATAGCCTATTGGTCTTACTATGGTTCTAAGTTACTTTCTGGGGTTTTTTAATCTAAACCAGCTTCCCCTCATTAATATCATAAATAGCTTAAAGTAGTACCACCCTCTTGGTACCCCCATGATTCAAATGTCATGTCACAGCTAAGTGTCACTGTGGCTAAATGATGTTTGGTAAAAATGTTCTGGTATCTCACACTGCACCCTACAACTACCTAGATCAAAGTATTCCTTAGGAAGCTCTTGAACTCTGGCTAACTATGTCTTGAACATTAATTGCACATTCATTTTGCTGATTTCACTGAATATCCTCACAGTTACACATATAGTCACTTAAGTAGACACGATTGTGCCTTTAGATCACTTAGCTAGAAAAGCAAACAGCTGCAAAAATTATCTAAATAGCTTTGCACTGAGTAAACTGAAGGACATGAACTTCCCACCATCCAATATGTGATGCAATACTTCAGCACTGAACACATCCAGTCCCCAAAAAAATTTACCGGTGTCCCTGCATGTAAACAACATTCTGAGTCAACCATGACAAAGTCTGGGGATACATTCTTGAGGCAATCTTATCTAGAAACAAGACCATACAAAAGGGAAATCAGCCCTTCAATCCTGGTCTCTCTGTTCTTTCCTCATCAAGGCACTGGTCATCAGACATGCCAATCTCATGAAGAGAGAAAGCAACAAAACAGCTGCCAAGGACTTTCATGGTTGTTCCATCAGCTGTGAACAATGGACTCATCAGCTGTGAGCACTACACATAAATACCATACATCACTCTTTTTTGGGAAGTCCTTGATGTGAATAATATCCAATGCTGGATGGACTAATGTCCAAGGCAAACAGTTCCTTGTGGTTTATGGTGTGAAAGTACCTTGGTTTACTGATGTACACTGTTCTGGGTGCCTGTGCATGAACATACTATGATGGTCCTTCATTTACTCACAGTACTTCATTCGTTCATTTACAAATTAACCACCTATCCTCTATTCCAGAACCACATACCAACATTTTTCCTATCTGTAAGAGTTACTCACACAGAACAGGTGTCACTGAAACAGAAATGAGGACCAGCCTTATGCTTTCTTCAGTTATATCTAGCATTTTCTCAACAATTCCAATGTGATTCTGCCAAAGACAAGCTCCAGCCAACACTTAGGTCAAAGCTCTCACTTATCAATCTTAAGTCTTCATGTCCAGCATTTCAGAGTTTATTATGAGGTTTCAACATCACAAAGCTGCAACTTCCTTCTCACAGCACACAAGCATCTATTTGGACACTGTTGTTCCAAAGTTTGCTATCCAGAAATAAGTATAGCATCACATTCTTTTCCAGGAGGTAATCAGAATGATTTCAACCCCTTTTTCAGGGGGTAACCACAGACTGAGAAAGTAATTACAGAAGATAATTACTATTAAAAGGAAACTTTTGTAATTTTATTAGTCTTAAATATAATATTACATGAAGAGCCATAATTTGAAGATCAAAATTTTTGTACAGACACACAGAAAATGCAACATTTCTGCTTTGAAGAATTTAGCTTTTGAAATGGCATTATAATACATTGTTTTGGTAAACATATCAAATTAACATTCCCTGCCTGTATTTATGGTCATGTTACTTGTGACCTGTTTTTCTTCTGTACTCTAAAAAAATATAATCCCCTGTCACTAGTGTTCAACTACTTCTCACTCAAGCATTTCCTGAAAGGGGATGTATTTTCTACCAGTAAAGTGATTCTCAAATTTATCTTGAGCTTTTCTGGTCTCGTTTTGGATCCATGTAAAATTAAGTATCCAAAACATCATTTGGTAAGGAGTTACAAAAGACCCCTACTTGTTCATCCTGGCAGTGCTCACCATTAATGAGAAGCTGGGTGCAGTGAGTCACAAAAATGGGTGTGTACATTAGGAATTATAAAAATCATAGCAAAATCATGGACTGCAGGGGAAGTTTCAACCAAGTAATTTAAGAAATATCTATAAGCTGCAGCACTCTTATAATGCAGAATCCCTCTTGAAAGGAATTTGCAACTGTTTTAGAATTTGTTCTCAAAGGACATTATATATTTCAACCTTTTCAGACTAGCAAATATACCCCAAGGACTTAAAACAGTAAATAAATAGTTTCTTAGGTACTCAGGATAGCCATTGCAGAATTTTAACAATTTGCCTCTACTAATCGTAATGTTTTAAGATTAATGCATTTTGACTAGCAGCAAATAGAAGGTAAAATGAGAATCTCAAGGCTTACGGAAAATCTTTATGATATGAGGATATGTTGATATTACAACTTTTCCAAAGCATCCCTTAGAGGCTGAAAATATTTTGTGAGAAGTATTTCCTAGGAGCTGGGGAAAGACCAGCTGAAATAAAAGATTTTTAGAGCTATAAATATAATCATTGAGCATTCCTTGCACAGTAAGAGAAGAAACTTCAAAGCCTGGGTTCCAGATGTAATGAAGCTCAGAAAGGTCAGACATCAGACTAACTTAGCATTCCTGCGAGTCCTGATGTAGATAATTCTTCAACATCAAGACAGTTACAGTTATGAAGTGACTGGTTACAGGGCTCAAAGCATTCATTCTGCAACAACACTATCTCAGCTAAGAATGTGAAATTTTAAGAACCTGATTAGGAATCTAAGAACCAAAAACAACTAGGCATGCCTTAGCAAGTGTGCAGTCTTCCCAACACTATTATTCATGTACTTCATTGAATCAGTTAATTAGGTTTTCTCATTCTGTTTATTAAAATGTCTCCTAGAATTATCCATTAAGATTCAAAGTTCAAATAAACATATCCTCAGAAGAAAAGGAGGAGAGTAGGAGCCCCTCATATCATTTCAGTAGAAATACAGGATGCATAGACTTTTCTTGTTACGGATTTCAGTGATGCTTCTACAGCTTGGAAACAAACTAGACTTAGTCACCCGGGAAATGGACTTTTTCTTTGCTTTTCCATCATATTATTGCTCTTGGTTCTTTCACTGACTTCTTTGCGTTGATTCTGAATTTGCAAGAGGGTGTCTTTCAGTGATTTCCATGACATTTATGAATTTTACCCTTATAGCTATACCTCATATTTAAGGAGAACAAGATGAAGGTAGTTCTATGGGAAATGTGCAATAGTTACTTTGGCTAAGACTGAAATCTAAACAAGGTCTAATAATGCCTAATTGAAGGGCTTGGCTTTATTCTGACAGAAATTCTAAGTGTTAAAAAATTATGCATGCATATTGTACGATAGAAGTCATAAATGAATACAGCAGCAGCAGATTATTATTACCAAAAAAGCATTTTGGAAACCACTAACAAAGTTAAATGAAACTGAAGATTTAAAGTGGTAGTGATTTTCAAGACTTACATAGCTCTTCAATTCAAGGGATAACAAAACACTTCATATACAAATGTAGCAGCCATGTGTAGGGAGTAAGAAGTTCTGACAAGCAGTTTTTATCACAGGGTGATGCCAGCTTTGCCCAAGAAATATTCTGGCCAGCAGTTTTCAGTACGGATTTTTAAAAATTTGTTATTGAAATCTTCATTTGATACAAATAATCTTGAAAAGATAATACACGCTTATTTCACAATTACTGGTAACTCCAGCACATATATACACTGAGTTAGTAATTTAAATATTAGACTCCTATCACTGCAGTCAGCAACATCCAGATAATACAAATATGTTAACAGAAGGGGAAAATAATCAGTTTTAATTTTTCTGTTAACAATGAAAGTATAATGTAATAAACGAAAATCTAATTATGATATTACTGCATGCTCCACAGAGATTCTAAATACATTCTAACATTTATTTATCCAATTATCTTCTCACCTAAGATGGTCCTCTAGGCTTGTGTGCAATTAATAAGAAGATATAAGGATCTTAATTTCATCTTATTTAAAAACCCATTTGATGAACAGAATTGATCTCC
The DNA here is from genome assembly GCA_013400955.1 of Drymodes brunneopygia. Classification (NCBI taxonomy): domain Eukaryota; kingdom Metazoa; phylum Chordata; class Aves; order Passeriformes; family Petroicidae; genus Drymodes; species Drymodes brunneopygia. The sequence goes on from VZTZ01049109.1 coordinate 567,707, forward strand.
TCTCTCCATCACCTAAAAAGTTTAAGACAGACGGCTAATATCAGATTGATTCTATCTCAGTCCAGATGAATTCTAAAATGTACCACCATTATGAAGAACAAAAAACAAATAGGGATAACAGAGATTCAAATTAGAAAACTACAGAGAGACAAAAATAAGTCTCTAAGTTGTAGAGTCAGCTTGCAGCTAACTGGAAAGAAAACCAGTAAATGTGTAAACACAAACATGCAGACAACTTTTTGCATACTTCTCTTAACCTATGAAGCTGAGACAAATGTTACCAAGAAATGTCAATGACCTTTATTCTATTTTGTTTTTTATTTGAGAAAAGCATTTCCAAGTAGAAACACTAGAAATACTCCGAAAGGTATTTTTACCTGTAGCAGATCATGCATTATATATTTAATAATTTTTAAAAACTGAGCTATATACATCAATCCAGAAATGTTTAAGTAATAATAATACAAAATGCTTTGAAATCTTTACAGAATGAATCTAATGCTCTAAACATTTCTGTAGTCATCATCCTGACTTAACACAACTACAGAAACATAGTTTAAAATTCATCACCTGTGCATCTGTTTATATTCAAGTAAAAATGAAAAAAGTGTGTAATTAAAAAATATCCTATTACTTAATGGACAGAGGCAGGAATTTAAACTAGCTTTTACAAAACCAAGTGTTTTTATGAATAGTGCCCACTACAAAGTTGAAGGAACAGCATTGCCATAATACAAAATTTCCTTGAATACTCGTCTTCTGTTTACTGCATACCTATTTTGCTTCTCTTCATTATTCTACACTTCTCACTTTATCCTTACAAAGACAGGAAAGAAAAATCACCTCAAGTACATCATGTGAGCAACAACTAGCTGTTAAAGAGCACAGGGGTTTTTTTTGTCACTATGAAAAAAAAGGTTTCATAAGATCACGCTAACGATGAACTTGCCTTGTGTTCCCAATAATTCTAGAATTTTTAAACCAGTTTCCACTCATATAGCTGAGTCCTGGAAAAAGATTTTATACTTCTTTTAGAGGAAATTTAAAGGAAGTCAACAATTAAAGGAAAGAGATGGTTCTTTTAGGTGAAGTGTTCTTGTATGAGTTCACTCTGTATTAGACCTCTGAGTACACTTTAAGAAAAGGAATCATTTAAGTTTGACATTGCACCTTACAGGAAACTAGAAAATTTAACCATCAGGAAAAAACCCAATAGCAAACCACAGTGCACTCCTACTTTTTTGGTATTGGGTTTTTTTTGTTGGTGGTGTTTTGGTGGATTGGATGTTTTTTCTTTTGGCAAGGAGAAATAACAGATTAACAGCCAATAGTTTGAAAATAATACTCCAGGAATATTCAAAACAGGAAAAGCTGGAACATATTTAGCAGCAGGATTTAATTGTAGATAATGGAATTGTTATAAAATTGCTGTCCTCAAATACCAAATAATTTAAGGCTTTTGTCATTGTCACAGGTAAATGAAACAAGGATTCTCAGACAGAAATTACAGCTGGCAAAAGTGAGCAACAAAACTTACATCCTGACATCACAGTGTTCTACTTAAAGCTTGAAACAGCAGATCCTTTCTCAATGTAACTCTTTCATGAATATTATCACTTTGATATTTTCTTGGCATTTGTAAATAGCTGTTCACAGAAAACTATCACAAACATGAGTAAAAAAAATGAAAATAACTGCACTTGACTAGAAAATTGGGTATTAGTTACACTTCTGATCACAAGATTTGCCAGGGGCTTTATTTAACCGCCATTCAGGCCAGTCAACATTCCACATACTTCTGAAGCTTTCAAACATGTTTGTTTATACAGATTATGATACCAGTGGTAACTATGATGAGTCACCTTGTTTATACTGAAGCAGAACAAGCTGTTATAATCACTTAAATACAGAACTGGACAACACAGGTATTCCTTTGTCATCTTAGGGGTTTCTGGTGACATTAGAAAATTTCTTTGTTCCACAGAACTGTCACATGTGAGTCCACAGTAAATTCAGAATTTAGGGTCTTTCAAGTTCAAGTATTTGTATCATCTCGACATGCAGTTAGTCACTTTGCAGTTCACTCAGGAGGATGATTTGGAATGTGGAGAAAGTCATGGTCTTGACACCTGTAATGTGCTTAGAAGTGGGGCAGTTTTAAAGAGAGACACCTATGTTTCAAAAAAGGCTAGTATGGGTTTTCCATGTTCCCAAGAAGAAAATTATCTTCTGAGGAACAATCTACTTTTTAGAACTCCAAAACCCAGCAATAATCAACTTATTAATTTATTTAACATGAGGAAAGGAGAGTTTTATTTAATTGGAGGGCTTTATCACTAAGAAACAGCTGTAAGAGCACAGAAGCGTAAGTGTATCAAACCAGATTCCTATGTTTCTACTTGCAGGGGAACTTCCCTCCTCAAAATAAAGCAACAATAGGAAAAAATGACACCATATATGAGTGGGAATACAGCTGGACAGAAAAGTATTTTCTCCACGGTTCTTAAGTTTAAAAATAAATACAGAAGAATTACAAAGTTAGTATTTTTATTAAGTGCAAACTCAAATTATGATATGCAACACTGATTTTCAAGAGGAGTATATGAAACCCCCATGTCTTAGTAAATCTTATCACAGTGAAAGGTAGGATTCTAATTAGAAAGAAACCCATGTTGACTCACATTAGCATTTTATTTTCACTCAGGAGATCAGTTTCAAACCAAGTTTCCTGGTCCTCCCTACTTAAACTGCTTTGATTTCATGTTGTGGAGTCATCAGCTCAGAGTTTGCAAACTGAATTCTTTTTTGAGAACTCAACTCCAACAATGTGCTCTAACCACTAAAATGCGTTCAGCACCCTTGGGCTTGTTCAGCTGAACTAGAATTAATCCAAAGTCAAGCCCCTTAAACTCACCATGGATATCATGTCCTGTGACCCATCCCATTTTCTCTAGAACTACCCCTATTGTTTCACACCATCAGTTGGAAATCACATTTTTTCAGTCCTTAGGCAATGCTATTTCTTCAGTAGTATGACCACTGCAATTTAGGAGTTATACATAAAAATTAAAAGCTTTAATAAATTTGTTCCTATGCTTAAGTTAACAACATTTTAACTGATTACTACTTGTAATTTAAAATTATTTAGAGCAAGGAAGGCTCATCTAGTACTTCCTTTGAGCAGGTAACTAGGTAGCACAGTCAGTTAATGAACTGATCTCTACATTTTAGGAAAAAAATATTTATATTAGACAATGAATTAAACCCAAAATTAAAGACACATGACAACTTAAACAACTTTGATTACTGTCCATAGTTTTACATTACCTCATAGTTTACCACAGCTAAATTTACAAAAAGTAAGGAAAAGGTGTTATGGAACATGAAAGTAAGACTTCTTGTAAACAGGCAAAAATCAACTATAGTTTCTTTCTCCATTGAATAGAATTGTACATTGGTATAGGCAATTTATTTTACACATGGAGTATGAAAGACTGAGAAGAGACAGTGGTAAGAAAAGAAGTAAGTAGCAAACATAAATGTTCATGACTACTGCTCTCTATCCAAACTTCAGAAAAACTATTAATTGAAGTCATCTTACACAACAATTTTCTACTTTCACCTAAAGAAGAAACCCCACAAACAGGCTCAGAGTTTGACCACTGCTACTGTACAGTATAAAATCCACATTCTTGCTATGAAATGAATAATTATGTTTGCTTGTCTCTACAGGATTGTAGGAGAAATACCAAACTTTCATCTTATTACTGCATTGATAATGGGAAAAAATTACGGTCAGAATTAAGTCTGTAACTTCATTTAAACAAAGAGCTCGTAATTCAATTCATTCTTTGCAAGCAGAAAGCTAGTAATTCCTCCTACCTACACTCCTAGATATAAACACTGTTATACCTTTAGATTTTTATATGAATTTTAAAGACACTTACTGTTCTAAGAGTTGATCGTATTTTCTTAAAGAACCCTTTTCAGCAATAACTGCTCTTTCTTTTTCAGCAACAGCATTATCTCTTGCTTCTCTCAAATTTCTGAAGGAAAAAAAAATATTCTGTTAAGAATCTGTTTGAAACAAGACTGCTTTGCTTCATCAATTATTGCTCTCTAATCTGAACTTCAATGTTACCTTCTTTAACTCTCATAGAATGACAGAGGGGTCTGTCTACCTATCCATGTATTTATTACAGAGGCTTTACTTCAGGTTATTTTCACATACACCAGAAAAGCTTCCAGTTCTGAAATTCTAAAACCCAATTATCAAATCAAAATTATTTATATGGGGAAACACATAATTCTAATTATTCTAGCATACTTGAACTAAAATTACTTATTTTTTGCAGAAATTAAATAAATTCCAGTAATTTTCCTTGGTGCTTTGCTGATAACTGCAGGAATGGTGTCCACCTAGTTGAGATGATTCACAGTTTTTATGATGGAGCAAAAAAGGTTAAGTAAGCACAGAAATCCAACTTCCACATACAACTCATTGTCTAGATTCTCTGATACATAGGCTATTGCATATCATTGGTGTCTCCTTCTGGGTTCTATCACTGGCAACATTTTTGATCTGCAAAGAACCATAAAATAACATTTTATTACAATATTTTTTTTTTAAAAAAAGGATCAGTCAAGATGTCCAAACTACCTCAATTATCATTTCAGCAACACAAATGAGAACAGCATGATACTAAGAATAAAACATACAGTATTTGTGTTTAAAAAACTGGAATTAGTTATTAACAGTCTGTTATGCTGCAAGCAGGCTACAGATTAACACTGTACTGAGGGGAAGCACTGCTTAAATACTGTATGTAAGCTCTGTGTCCAATATTTAGTGTAACACAGCACCAGCCATTTTGCCAGAACTAACAGTGATTGCTGAGGATCAGACATCTGTGTTATGACTGTTTTCAAGGTTTTTAGTCTACTGCTGGTTTGCTTCTATGATGAACATTCACCAGCATTTGGAACATATTAGATGATCTTAAAGGCTCCTATCAATTTTGTTTTATCTAAAAGGAATCCTATTCATATGCTACAAATGTGAGCGAATCCAAGCACAGCTGCAAGGCAAGCTAAAACCATGGCTAGCAGCAATGGCTAGGGGGTTTCACTTCAACACCACATTCTTCATCTGAACTGAACTGCTAATATGGATGCAACCAAGATCTTCCTACTGAAGTTTTTTCTTTTCCCTCTTCCCACTGCAACTTTCTGACTTAAGGCAAAGTGAAATTAAAGTCACAGGCAAGTTTTAAATAAAAGTGAAAAGTTAAGACATAAAACAAATATAAAAGTCTTAAGCCCTTGTAAATGTTAACCCAGGTCATTGTATCACGCTAAAGGTACGTAATTTTTGGTTTGAAGACTATTTTCTAGAGTAAGTGTTATCAGCAGCACTTTTCTGAATCCAAAGTAATTCATACGAACAGCAAACAGTTCCTTAGAAAAAATTAACATCAGAATTATGTAGCAGTTAACTGGCTATTAGAGCAGGATAACAAAATTTTATTAAAAATTGAGTTACTAGGCTACAGAATTTAGTACAGAAATTCAGGGACTGACCTTAAGATTAGATTTTTTAAAACTGACTCATACCAAAGTATGGGAACGTGGCAATACATTCCGTTAACAGCATTAAGATCAAGCATATTATGACTTAGAGTAGGAGTCCAGAGCTGTATCCTCAAGACCAGAGTAGTGGAAGTGGGATAAAAATTAAACAGTAGGAGAGATACAGAGACTCATTTAGAGAATAAACTATTTTGCTTAGCTGAACAACTGATCAATTGAAAACACAATAGGAGGGAAAAGGACACAAGAGAGGTACTGTTCAACCAGCACGATGACAACCACAGATGTGAAGCAAATTCTGTTGAGATATTCTCTTTCTACAGAGACAGGAAACACAACAGTGCTGCTGCCAGTTGCCAGTTGTGTGTCTGCCATTTCAAAGGAGGTGAAGCACCTACCCAACGGCTGCACATGGGGGCCTTATGAGGCATCTAGCCAGCCTATCACACAAGTGAAAGTAACCCTCTGAAATGGGACAGAAATACCATCAAGAGGCTGAAGAACGGGCATGGGGGGAAAAAAAGGGTGGGATGAGGACAGGGGAGGCAGCAGTTCATGGGCATCTTTACTAGTTTTTCAAACAAACCTCTTGGCAACTGCAATTTATTGCACTTCATCACATCCCTAAACTGTTCTAGAATGCACAAACTGGATTCTAGTCAGATTTAACCAAGTCAGAAAAGGCACTCAGGGAAAGGATCTCACACAGCCACTAAATTGTGTTCCATCTATTGGTACAGGCTACAGCTAATCCAGTGTCGAACCTCTTGCAGACATTCACATGTCCTGTTGTCGGAGTTTGGATCTAGTGTTTTTTCGGTTTTTTCCTTCAGGAACTTTTCTCCCATGGGTTGCTAGGGAACTAATGGCTGGGTACTTAAGAGAACAAAAGCACATGGCCAGGGTCTTTCTCCTTGGCAGGGCAGGGGAAGATTTCTCTCATGGAAACAGGGACAACCCGAGATCTGGGGACTGAAAAAGCAAGGGAGGGGGGAGGGCAAGCCCTCTTGCTCGGGACCCTTGGAGCTGGCCACTGAGAAACCAGCACANGAACCCATCACGGAGCTGCCAGTCTTTCTCCGGTGAGTTTTCCTCTCTCCTCCACCGGGAGCCGAGCTGCCACCAGCCCGTCTCTCCCCCGCTCCTTGGGCGCCGCTCCCCCTGCACGCCGGGACCTCGTGCTGCCCAGCTCGCTGTGTCTGAAGATCCTGCTGTGGCACCCAGCTGCCAATCCCCCCCTCCCCAAGGGTTTGTGAAACCAAAGCCTCTCCTCCATCCCCCTCTGCCCTGGGCACCCGCCATCGCCCTGTGCTACCTGAGCTCACGCCAGAGCGCCCCCTGCAGCCACGGGGAATCATCGCACCCAGAGCGCCCCCTGCAGCCACGGGGAATCATCGCACCCAGAGCGCCCCCTGCAGCCGCGGGGGAACCATCGCATCCGGAGCGCCCCCTGCAGGCTGTGACTGGAACTGCACCAAAGGGGAAAGGTGCCTGAGCCCAAGCAGGCTGCCACTGGGTTTCTGGTTCTGTTTGTTAGTTAATAACGTAGTTGTTGTTATTTGTTAGCTTTGTTTTAAATACTAGTAAAGAACTGTTATTCTCATTCTCATATCTTTGCCTAAGAGCCCCTTGATTTCAAATTTATAATTCGGACAGAAAGGGGTTACAGTTTTCCATTCCAAAGGAGGCTCCTGCCTTCCTTAACAGACACCTGTCTTTCAAACCAAGACACCTGCGAATTCACTCACGCGTGCTAATGCAAACACAGCCCATGTTTACAACAACCATACAAGTGAAACTGATGCCAAAAAAATCAGGCATGAAAACATCACTTTTTTATTAGTGGACCTCTCCCATTTTAATTTCTTGAACTGATTCATCCAAGTGTAAAAGAAGCACCACTAAATTCGAAGGAACTATCAGGCACATCAGGCTTGGCAAAGTGGCAAAGATGAGCACCTGAATATTAGATTAGCTTAGGTGTAATACCATTCCAAGCTTTGAGAAGTAGGATGAAACCAGAATCTTAACTTTATTTTCAGCCACACAGCATCTCATCATGTTACACAAATTCACTGCAAATTGTTTTGCTCACAATTTCAGGTTCCATTTGTCTTATCATTGAGGCAGGCTGCCTTATGGTGAACTTTTTTAGTATTTTAGAGAAAGAACATATGCTAGAAAGCCTTCTTTTTTTAAGGTTTTTTTTTTTTTTGCAAAACATATAGGCAAATCTAAGGGATTTGCATTTCAGAAGTAATTATTTCAAAATGAGGAACAAAACTTATGTAAAGCAGTTCCAGATACAAATGAAATATCTTTCAGTAGTTTTCTCAATGATATACAGACCCTTTTCAAATCTCCACAAGGAGTGCATGTTTAAATTATTCATACTTTGTAATTCAAAATAAATTTGCATGCAGGAAGTGGCGTGGATATATATGTGTGTGCATGTATTTTACTCACACTTGCAAAACTACACAATGATGGAATTGTTTTTTAATTAGAACCTTTCCATTGACTGAAAGACAGCAGAAGTCATGTTCTTTTTTCACTCTTCCCAACAGTAACAAAACTACCTATTAGAGGAATAGATGCTGATGCCACAAATATCTTTTTACTACTGTCATTTCCTTCTCCACACAACACTTTCAGGACATCTACAGTGAAGTTATGTTATTAAGCACCTCTCCCATTTTAAAGGAATAAAACAGGCAAAAAACAAGCTAAAAAAGAAATTTGGTGCCAAAGGTCCAAATCCGCAAGTCCCTAAAAGGCTTAGGCATGTGCATGTAATTCCATGGTATTCAACTAGATCGCACACATACAAACTCGTCATGCAAGTCTTTGCAGGACTAGAATCTTCCTCAAAAGAGAATTTTACAATAATTCACAGGAAAACAATGCTTTTTTTGAATCACAATGCTCTAAAAAAATCTCAATTAGATTTATTTCATAAAGGCCTAAGTCTTATCTCTTTTGGGTTTTTACTGCCTTATTTTCTGCATCAACACCTTCTCTTCTGAATTCCCAGCACAGTTTCACAATAGCCCCTATAGCATGACAGTAAACTGTCGTCCTGTATTAATTAACACTATATATATGAACAAACCTGAAACCATGAAAGTTTATGTAGAACATGAATTTTAATAATCCTTTTCAACTGATAATGTTGGATGTCCATCTTTTAATAATAAATCAAACAATATATACTTACTGTACAGGTATAACTTCATTTTCTTTTTTACAAGATTCCCATCGGTTTTACAAATTAACTTAAATTCTTACATTATGAACACCTCTCAAAGGGTTAGTCAGCTAGGATTATACCTAAGCACAAAACAATGCTTGGTCATTTCTGCCCCAATTAGGTTATTGCCTGCACCTTACCTACCTGTTTTCACGTTCATACATCTCTTTTGAAGTACTTCTTAGTTGCTCAATTTCTTGATTTGTTTTCAACCTTATTTGTTCCAACTCTTCATGGAGTCTCTTTTCATATTCTGCTTTATGGTGGTCTCTGTAAATAAATAAATATATTGCACTGGTCAAAATATCAAAACTTCAGGTGCAGCTTTACAAGAGCAGAGTTCTTACTGATTTAACATTTTATTTCAATCTTTACTCATTTACCTCTCAATGACTTAAAATATTTATTAGCCTATGTTGCTACATAAATTAAATGAAAATCAACCAGGAATAAATAGTATTTAACTGTGAATTAACAGAAGTTTTCTGCACACAGATATAAAATTTTCTAAGTAATTTAATATTGATTAATCACACACTAACATTCTTCCAGAACTTCTTTGTCAGCCTCTACTCAAGTGCTTATATTAAGTAACCACCTAACTTCTCACTTTCTTCTTTATCATGGGGTAATGACTGATTAACTTATTGACTTGCAATTCTGCCATGCCACTACAAGACTTCGTTGTGTACTATCTGCACCTCATATGAGGGAAAAAACATCACAAGAAACACTGAAGATTAAATAACAGTGGAGATTTGTGAAGTCAAAAAACCCCAAAATGTGGGAATTTATCCTGTCAATGTGACACATTATTTAAAACATGAAGTTTTTAAGCAACAGGTATCAGAAGATTAGGATAAAAGAATTTCATTTCAGAGAAACACTGACATCTTTTTGTGACTTTGGAAGACCATGACGGATTGAGGGAAATTTCATGAGGAATCTCTCCTACAAAAATAGGGTTATGTTGTAAGCACTTAACAGTTAAGGAATGTCGAAATTTTATAGCATCTAGTTAATGTTCAAGAATAATCAATCAGCAATGAAACAACTGGTAAAAAACACAGGTTTGGAAACAAAAGTGTATTATGAAGCTATGTGCATTTACAGATGTAAAAGGTTTTAGATTTCACTTGATTTTCAATCATGTAATAGCCCATATTCTTAGAAATCAATACTTGAGCTGGTCAAAAACTCAACTAAAATTACATCACATTAAATCCCTCACATTAACTAAAAGCCCCAAAATATTAAAATGGAGAATGCTTGCTGTCCAGGTTTTTCTGTTCTCTTTTTGTTGAGACACTGAATTTCAGTTGACCGTTCCAGACAAAAGTAAACTTATTTCTTCCCCTTCCTCAACTGTGTCACACTAGAGCAAATACTGTATGAAGACCTTTTACACAAAATTGAAGAGGTTTATCATAAAAAAACCAAAAGGAACATTATTTCTTAAAACACTATTTCAAAGACTTAAAATTTTATTTAAAATACAGAAGTTCTGAGTGAACTGAGTGAATATAGGTCTGAGATATAAACATGCAAAACAAATTCAAAAAACTTTGAGTGACTGCACTGAATGGAAAAATAGTATTTAAAATTCCTCTGATTTGGGCTGGAGCTCCATAACTGATCAGATCAAGAGTGCCCTTCTGTTTTCATTTAGATAACTATTTTTGTCATAGCTGTCTATCAACAGAGTCATATTAGCACACTTCCTCTTAGTTAGACAGGACACAAGATTTATGGATATACATCAAAAAGAAAAAGCTTGTTTTATAATTAATTGAGTAAACCTAAGAGAATAATTGCCATAAACACCCAATGCTGAAAGTTTACTTCCACTATTATGGTCTTACATCAAAGGTTTAAAACAATGTTCATGATACATATTATGACCCAAGAAAAGTGTTCTGCTTCTAGTTTACATAAATATGGAGTAGCTTTCTGAAAAATAACATTAATTAAATGGGATTTGTACAAGAAACAAGGGAAAACAGTTAATTAACCTGCCTACTTATAGAGTGAACACAAAATAACTTGCCTGGATGCAACATATTTTTCATACATTTCTTCCCTAGCTTTTTTGGCATCCTCTAGCTGAATCTGGAGTCTTTCAAGACGATCTTCTTCATGTGCACAGCGAACACTAAGTTCCATGTTCTGACGATTAAGATAATCTTTATCTTTTTGCAACAAGTTGAGGGATTGTTGTATGGTTGCCAGCTATAAAAGGTAATAAAAAGAACACTTAAACACAAATTTCAAGGTAAGTATTTAACATATGTACACATATTTGCACTTTAATTTTAACTCTCTTCTGTGAAATCACCTGAACCAAAACACTCTATTTATACTTTAAGTAAGTTGATGACGTTTAAAGCTGAAAGAAGACTTTAATAACATTATAATTTTAGGTATTATTTATTTCCAGTAGTTGGCACCTGAAAAAAGAGGTCCTTTCATCTACATCAGTATCTAAATAGTACTGAAGTACTGAATAGTAACAGTACTGAACAGTGCTATGCCAGAAATTCCGATGTAGAATCTTGGTGCCAACCTGTCATACTGACTACGACATTCTCAGAAAGAGAAGTGAAACATTTAAGGGCACCAGGGTGATTACTGCTACATAAAGAAACAGTAAAACTGCTTGTTCTGGGGCTGATATATGGAATGATTGTTGTGGACAAGGTAATGCTCCAGGCCCGTCCCAAGGGCGAAGAGCTGGTGTTGCCACAGAAGGCTGAACTGATGCCTAAGTAGAAACAAGAATATATTGGGAACAGCTGCCTTTGTCATCACATCAGTCATGTTTCCTACACCAAGAAGTAGTGTGAGAGAGAGTAGTCTCCATCCATTCAAGGTGAACATAGAGAACGGCCAAGAAGCACAGGGGCACTGTTGTAAAGTGGCCCAACTCCATAATCATGATAACCAAACACCTTAAAGAATTTTGCCATTTAAGCCCCTGAGGATTTCACATACCAAGTTGAAAGAATGATAAATTAATAACTTATCAGAAGCGTGTCTCATAAAGCTACAAAGACATCATGCACACAGTTTAGATAGAATTCGCCTTTTCTAAGTCATAGAAGGACTAAAGGTTACTTAAGGAAGATATTGGAGACGAAGACATGGAGGAAGTAGTTAAACAGATGAAAATTCATACAAAAACACTGGTCTTAGAGGCATGCTCCTCTCCATCAGCCCACTTGCTGAGCACCATACTCAGGGTGAGGTATAAATGCCTGTTCTCTACTTTATTTAAGAAAAAAAGGTAAACGCTCTCTCTCCAAGCAACATGTTATATTTATATCCATAGTGAACAGACATCATGGACTACTACATGAAAAAAGCAAGCAGTTACTCCTTCTATAAATACTCGTCCCTCTGGAACAAGTACTGTGAAAAAACTTCCAATTGGATACTCTTCCAATCCAGTACTTGACACTGTATCAGTATACACAAAAAACCAGCACAGACCTTCCAGGAGATTAAAGTAATCACACAGTTTGAAGTGGTACTTTAGTTTAAAGTAGTGCTACTTTTGTTCACTCTGATTAATTTAGTATAAAGTTAATGAAAAAAGCCATTGTTGCCGCTTTTCTGCAGTACTTCATGTGTACAAACAAACTTGGTGTACAGGACAGTACTTTTCTGGCCGTTGGTGTATGCTGAGAACAAATCTGACTTTTGATGTCCTCTTACAGTGCTAGACTGAGGAATAAAGAGACTAACAAAGCCTTCAGACTGATACCAAAGAAGTATTTTCTAATAGAAACTCGATTTTTTTCCCTAATGTTTCTGACAATCTCTACAGCTACCTGTAAAATTAGGCAGAATAATGCTATCTTTAACTGGCAGTTATAGCCACTATTTTATCTGTAACATTGTTATTTATACAGAGACACTGAGGAACACCATCTTCCCTGCATACTCTCAGCAGTAGTCTGTCTCATTTACTCAATTGCTGAAGTGTTAACACATAAAGATCTTCTATACTATTCTTGTGGGGCTCTGCTTCCCTGGCTGAACCCCTGCCTGCCCATGGGAAGTGGGGAATGAATTCCTTGACTTGCTTTGCTTGTGTATGCAGCTTTTGCTTTCCCTATTAAATTGTCTTTATCTCAATCCATGAGTTTTATTGGCTTTGACTCTTCTGATTCTCTCCCCCATCCCACTGGGATGGGCAAACAGCTGCGTGGAGCTTAGTTGTCAGCTGGGGTTAAACCATATCAAGCATACTCACAGCATTCATCTTCCACTGGTAAATTTTCCCATGGGGCTGCCCAGGTTCCTGAGTTTATTGGCAGAGTTCAGTTTGTCTTTGCTTCAGCCTTCTAAATCACATACCTAGGAAAATGGCATGCATATAATGCCTAGGAAAAAATGGGAAGCACTTGACCAGCGTTGAGGGGGAGAGCCTAGGCTGACCAGCCGTTTGAAGGATGATAGCAAGTGATCAAGGCTTCTGATTACCAGAATCCTCCTTCAAGGAGGAGCACTCAGTTGGGTTGGTAAATCTAATCTCAGTCCCTGCAAGGATTATGAAGCAAATTCCCCTGGAAGCTATATCCATACGGTGGAAAAGGTGACTGGAAAAAACTAATAGGAATTTACTGAGGCCAAACCTAGCAAACCTGACAAAAATTGTTAGCTATGTGGATGGGGGGACTGCTGTCAATGTCATTTACTTGACCTCTTGCATGGCCTTCAGCCATGTCCCGTAACAACTCTATGGAAAAACTGACAAAATGCAGATCAGGAAGACAAACATCCATTGAACAAACTGAGCACAGGACAGAAATGTGCCCTGGCAGCAAAGAAGGCCAAGTGGCTACGAGGCTATATTAGCAACAATGCAGACAATATGTTAAAGAAAAACATTGTCCTGTGTTCTGCACTTGTGAGACTATATTTGGAATGCTATGTCCCATGACAGGCATGTCCTAAAGACATGCATTAACATACTGGAGCAGAACCGGAAGAGTTCTACCAAGATGCTCATGAACTGCAGCACATGATGTACAAGGGGTTAAGAGAAATATTTGGAACTTTTTTCAGCCTTCAGAAGAGAAATCTGGTTGGGGAAAATATCACCTATCCAGTGGAACACATAAAAAGAGCCAAATTCTTGGCAGCACATAGTGACAGGACAAGATGCAACAGAAAAAAGCTGCAGCTGCAGCAATAATTAGTTTGTACAAATGCATTTTCACAGGAGGGCAGACAAACACTGGAACAGATTGTCCAAGAGGCTGTGGAATCCTTGGAGATATTAAAAACTTGACAAAGCTCTAAGCCACTTGACCTAATCTTGCTCTGCACTGCATGGGTGGGTTGGAGCAGCTGGTCTCTTGAGACCATTCTAATAAAATTATTTCATGATCCTGATAAACTTGATTAGACAAAGAATCAAATTCCGGAGATGAAGAAATACACAATTACTAAAGTAAGAACTTAGTGTTTACCTCTTTTGCTAAGTCATTTCTTTCTTTAGTTTGTGTTTTGTATGACACCTCTAGTATTTCATATTTTCTTCTGAGTTCTGACAATTCATGCTCAAATACATCACGTTCACTGTGAAAGCAAAGTGAAACTATTAGATGCATAAGTGTAATGAACAAAATTCCTTTGCCTTTTTAATTTCTCAGCCTTCCTCCAGTTCATAACACCGACCTCCTCCAACCAGTCACTCACAGAACAACTGGTGATAATCTTACCTTTTATAGTTACTAACATCTGCAACAGTATCATTTTATATGAAACAATTGAGGATTATTTAAATACTCAGAAACAAAGAAAATTCTACAATACTCAAACTCCTATCCTAAATTATTTCATTCTCCTCTGATTATTCTTCTTTAGTGTAACTTTGGGCTATACATTTCTTCTCTTAGCAATGAACTGTAAGTACCCTTAGCCATTGTTTTAGCTTTATCAAGCTTCTGACGTTATTTCCCATTACATTCTCTTGAATATTTTGCAGACATGGAAGTCCAATGAAAAAGTAAAGCAACTTCATTCCCACCTTCCTAACAGAGCAGAAAGCCATAGATACTTGTTCTCAGTAGGTACTCTCTCCTGCATACAGCCCCTTGACACCAGAGTGGGTAGTCACGTTTAAAATATACATGACACAGATATAAAAATTGTACTGGTGTCCTCAGTAAGAGTGCTTTCTGCATTCACAAAGAAGCATCACTGTGTCTCCACTCTCTCAGAACAGTGAAATGAATGAGCCAGTATGAGCTTGCAGTTTAGAAAAAAGCTAACCAATATTATATTAAGCATAGCATAGCTTTAAAATGGAGATAACTTGTAGTACAGCAGAACTAGAAGATTTGACATAGTGTTTTTTAAAGGCAGAAACAAGTCTGGAAGTAATTTAGTCCTGCAGTGCTCCCAAATATCCTCATGCAGTTATGCCAACAGAGCTCTCCCCTCCCCTTCATCTGTGCCTACCCAGCTGAATACAGCCTACTCTCTCAAATACAGTTTTGGCACGTTCATTCATGCTTTTCTCAACTCAAGACTATTTTAAACGTACACTGTTAAACACTGGGGCCATTCACATGAAAGTTATTACAATCCACTTATTAAGATGCAGTTGCACATGGGAAGCAAACCATAGCACCAATCCATCCTATTTGCAACAAGATGCCAGACAGATTCCAAGGTTGCTTTAGTACATACAGCTGCGAACCAAAAATGATGTGAATCCAGAAGACAGATTCTCCTTCAAATGACTTAGTGGGCAAAGTCACTTATGTCAGTAACTACGCCTGAGTTCATTCCGTACAAACAACTAAGGAGCTCACAAGGTCTTTTCTATTCATAATCCCCATTTTTGAATCCATTTCTCAACAAATATGCCAAAGACCAGATTTCTTGTACTTCCAAAGTATACTGAAAAAGCCATTTGGAAGCTCAACTGTGGAATACACAGAGGGGTATATTTACAGGAAGTCTATTTTCACCATTTTGCAATTGCACTTTGCAAGATGGATATTCAAAACATTGGCTATAACAGTACAATCTGTATTTTTAAAAAAGCTAGACACTGGAACTTCTTGCAGTTAAACCAGTTCACTGAGATTATCTGACAGGGTTCTCATAATAGCCCTTTCAAATTTATGGTTTCAAGGATATCTTAAGTTGTAAATATTAATTCCCAAGGTCCTGCCCTCCTAATCCACTCTGTAGGCAGCACAGCATAGAGCACAGGGCCTTTTGTTAGATCACTGCTCTTAAACTACTAGTAACAAAAGAGTACTTGTTCCAAGACGCTTGCCATCAACAGCTCCCGCTTCCTTAGTTGCAATGAGATTGCTAGACTCTTTTGAAAACACAGTAAATTTGAAAATATAAACTTCTAGGAAGATAATTTGATGCACTGGTTTTCAGAATGTTGTTCATTTTATGTCTGCAATATACTACAGGAGGTAACCAAGCCATTAGTGTATGAGGTAAGGAAAAATATCTGTGGTGTGTGCAAGTCAAAAATAAAACTAAGAACTCTAGTCAATCAAGGTTGACCTTCATTAATGTTTGGATATTAGGTAAACACTTGATTTATAGAGATACTTACCATTTTACTTTATCATAGTTCTCTTGTCTGTAATCACCTTGCTGAATCAACCGTTTGGTATCAGCCAGTTCCAGTGTTAAACGCTGGCATCTGACCTCAAGCTCTGACCGACTCCTCCTCTCATCTTCATAGCTCTAGGAAGTGAGACATTTTGAAATTATCACAGCTGCACTGATATTCACTTAAAGTAACCACCAACTAAGTTTTGTGAAAACCTCTTATGAATGTTCAGATGGTAATACTTTCATTTGTCTCAGTATTTGGAAATTTAGCACATCACACAGTAACCAGCTATAACGATACTCAACTTTTTTATCTTATTACAAATATTTGATTAATGTATGTATTTCTTCCGATGCATTTGTCCATTAGCACAACTTCCAAGACCAGTAACCCTCATATATACAGCTATATATGGTCTGCAAACCTATACTAGGAGCATGAAAATCACACCACCTTTACAACAGTTTCAGACAAGTGAAGATACTTGCTAGTTAATTTGAAAAAAGGAAAGAGGATGGTTTGTTCAGCAAGTTTAGCAACATCTGTCATTATGTGAAAGATTTCAGCTAGTTACTCCCAAATTGTAGCTATTGTATTTGCTAATTTATGTTTGCTGAAGCATATAATGGAAAGCTTTGGTGGAAGAAAAAATAAAATAAAAAAAAAAGTTTACTTAATTGTCCATCAGCATTAATTTCCATTTTCCCTTCTTTTTCTTCCTCATATACTTTTATGGATTATTCTGGAAAGTAAAACAACAAAAGCAAAGCAAGGGAACACACAGAGACCATTCATCTTTTAAAACACTAGGTATTCCTTTTGAACATCAATGGATTTCCTAATCACGCTCATTCCCTCCAACTCTCCACAGGAATAGCACACTTCTATACCTAATCCCCAATCTAGACTCCATTTTTCAATTTTCTACTACAGAGGTACTTTTTTCACAAACTTATCTTACTTACTTGTCCTAAATACTGTACTACTCAGTAATTTATTCACAAGAATGACCAAATTAATAATGCTCATTCACTTATACAAGGTAAAGGTGATGGACTACAAAAACAGTTGCTTGTTAAAAATTTGAGAATACCCCCAGGCATCCAGATTTTTTCCATATCCTACTTCCCAGAATACTGCTGAGTTCAGTTTTTTACTGCTGTGACTGATAGCAAGCTCAATAATGGATGCTTGATAAACAATAATTCTATCTGGTTATTATGAATGGACATCACAATATGATTAACTGAAGGTGAACACAGTCTTAAAATGCCATTACTAAACGAAGCACTTAGCCAGTGCAAATTATGTTTATTTTGCAGTAAAAGACAACTGTATGAGTGCATAATTTTTCAAAATTGCTGAAAGCTATGCTTTATACAATTATAGGAAGATAACTGTCTAGCTAGTTCTTAATAGACAAGAAAAGTTTAGAGCAACAGCATATATGGAGTATATGCTAAAAGGACGCTGATAAACTTCACAGACATCATCAGATGAAAGACTGACAGAATCCCTCTTGAAAAAACAACCTAGATACTTGTAAGATACGACAGAAAAGCTCCCTAATCTACTAACTATATTGTAACCATTCTGTTGATAAAAAAGAAATTTTTGTTTTGTATTTCACAGACCTACTTATCTTCACTTTTACTAAAATCACTTCAGGTCACAAATCACAAAAATCACAACACCCAGGAAGTTTTTATGAGGATTCTGGATGGTCTGCCATTAAAAACACATCATCTAAAGACATGATTGTTATTCATCCTAACACATACTGGTTATGGTTTATGTTTACCCTAATTAATGGCTATCCATTAAGCAAACTAACACTATAAAACACTCTCTTCTTTAATCAGTTTACATGTCATTATTTATAAAGACAGCATTATTATAATGGTAAAGTCTCTGTCAGATATTTTTAAAAGGTATTGTGCATAAGTTAGCTAAAGTTTCAAATATGTAACATAATGGTGCAAGTACCCTGTTATGCAGTGCAAACATGACTCATCTTGCAATAGGAAATGTTGGTAAGGGCACTTAACTTTTAAGTGCAAATTGAAAGATTAAGTTTAGAATACAATTCTGTGGATATCCTGTGACATTCTGCTGCTAATACCATGCTGGAATTCACACACCCTTCACTGAGTGGGCTACAGTATTATCCATCTGGCAGCTAGGCGACAACTACCAGAAGTATAAAATTAAATTGGTTAACCTCTGGACAAAGTTGTCATAGACAGTTTTAAAGCAACAATTAACAGAATAGCTAAACATCTGCAAAATCAGTTCCTTCTAATACCTGAGACCTAAACTTACTTTTTAAATGTATTTAATAAATCAGTTATTAATGTCATGCTAATGTCATGTAACAATATGGTAATTCCAGGGAAGGAAAGTTAAATTCTGCTTTGGAAAAGTGATACTAAGACCTACCTTAATTATAGAGGTTTGTCATGTTTGCTTTTTAAGATTAAATGTAATTCTTGAAGAAACACTAATTATACTGTACAGGTCACTGTTTTTCATCTACCTAATCTTAAGGTGTTGAAGTAGTAGTTTAAACACATGAAGAAGCATGACAAAGCAAGCTGATACCCAGTCTAGGCTGTAAATAAGCTAACACACAAAACTCCCTATGTGGTATGCGTATCTCTAGGTAGCACACACACAGGCTTCTGGACTTCCATAGCAATACATCTTAAAGACATACAAACAAGCTGCCTGTGCTTAGGCAGAAGAAGCCTTGCTTTGCATGTGATGAAGTTCATTTAGTTTCTTACAATGTCCATGTACACTGAACTGATTTTAATATCTCTGCAATGGAACAGTTTTATCTTTCCATTTATCTTCAAGAGATACCTTGAACATCTTGATGAACGGCTTTGCCCTGCTGCAGCAAAGAAGGGGCTTTTAGAAGAAACAAGATACAGAGCTTTTACAAAGACAGAAATGAGGTCCTGGAAATAATACCAAAAAATAATAATAACTTAAGTCCACAAACCTTAAAATAATTAAAAGACAAACAGAACTTCCCTACACTGAATGTGATGGTGATAATACTCCAAACACCTCACAGCTTTTCTTCAGCCTCTTACTAATTTTTGCTTCTGCAGAGAGCAGTAACTCAAACTGATGAGAAGGTTAGAACAAATGAAAAACCAAACCTGTCCTGTGTGAGACAGATAGGCAACGATTGCCTAAAGAAATTTTTGACAGAGCTGCCTAAGAAACCCAGTATTAACCAGTACAGGTGGTTTCTACAGGGCGTGAGTCAGCTAAGAAGTGCTTTCGTTTGGTTTATAAACACTGTACACAGATGATGTTTCAAGCAAGAAGATTCTCAGCTTGCCTGATCTGCACCCCTTAGAAACCAAACTGGTAGAGAAACTAAAGATCTAATGGCAGACCTCAGTTTAATGATATTAAGCTTCATTGTTATCCTCAATCTAGAATGAGCACCAGTTTATAGCAGTCACCAAAAAAAACACCTATCTGAATTTCAAGTGCAAAATCCAGGTTACATACTTTTTGAACTAAGTTAGTGACACATAATATGTGATAGGGATTAGCTAATCTTTCAAAAAGCCTTTAGAGATAAGAAGATAAACAAAATGCAGGGAACAGATTGATCAGCCAACCAAGCAGAAACAGCACAACTTCTTTACACCATCTACAGATAAGCCTGTGAAAGAAAGTGATCCCGCTTTTAAAAAGCTTTTTAAAAGATCTTCATCTTTGAAGAATCACTTACAAAAGCCAGCACTTTGTTCATATCCTAAGGTACCTAAAGGCCCTAGACAAATGTAAAGCTACTGTACTTTTGTGATATTAAAACCAATTCCCTCCAGTTATTTGGATGAGGCGCTGCTTCTTTGTAAAGATGATGTTTTGCTTCAATTATTTACATACTCTGCATTCAAAAATTACTGGTCAATACATTATTTATTGGAATGCAACTGCCCAAATGTCAGGAAGAAGCTATACATAATTGGATAAATAAGACATCTCTTTAGTAACTTGCTAGGAAATTGGTAATCTGCTTGTAGATTGTAAATTGGTAATCTGCTTGTAGATTGTAAATTGGTAATCTGATTGTAGATAGGTCACTATTTGCCACTAAAAATTATAAACAAAATTGTTGAGCTACTCTGAAATAGAGAAATTCTGCAAGAAACATGAAAGAAAAGCTTTGGAATAAGTGCTCCTATAGCAAAAGAAAGTAGAGGAATAAAAAGTTTTTTTCTCTGGATCTGAGCTTACTAGAATTTTCAGTGAAATATTCTCAGGTGAAAAGGATCCTTGAGATCATTACAGAGTAGTATAATTCAACCATCTCGTACTTCTGAACCACAGCTAGCAGCCAATGAGAGCCATAGCTATGTATCAAAAGAGTAGAAACGTATTGGATAGAAAAGGGAATTTTCATAGATACGAAATGAAATTTCCTTGAGTCTTGGAATGTTAAACTGCTGCCTCAAGCTCACTGTTACTGAGAGTGTATCTTTTTTGCAGCTGTTCTCCTGAATAATATTAATGATAGCAAAAAAAAATAATAGGTATTTCACCTAAGTCCAAGGCCTCATCTGTCTCAAGACAGTTGTGAACACCAAACATTCATGGCACTCCTTGAAAGAAGTGGTGTCAGGGGGCTGGGGAAGTGTTCTAGAGTGCAGTCTTTAAAGATATGCAAACTTTAGGAGAAACCTTAGGGATCCCAGTCCTTTTGGAGTAGCAAGAACAGCATCAGTTTTCTAATATTGAGACTCATCTAGTGCCAAGTGATCCTTTGAGTACAAAAGCTTAGTTTATTCTTTGAAGACTAAAGATATGTTTTCCCTCCAGCTGGAAAACATTATCATCGAGAAAATTGTTAGTTATGTCTAGCAAAACCTGACAGCTACTAATCCTGATTCAGAGATGAAGTCTTAGAAAAGATCTTTGTCCTACACATAACCAGATTTGTCTTTAGGATAACCACAGCTTTGAGATACTCTCATGCTATAAATTTTATTGCAAATCCTGGAGGCAACTTTATATAAAAAATAACTGAAGAAAATGAAGCCCTGATAAAACTCTATCAATACCAAATTCCAGGAAAACATTGCCAAGAAACTCCCAGCCAGAAGAAAAAAAGCAATACTTCATCTTTTGGAGGTACAAAGGAAAGCAAGATTTCCTTCCAAGACACTTTCCCAGCCTTGAGAGAAACCCACTAGTAGTAAATTACATCTGTTTGAGGGAAGGTTCTAACCACTTTGGAAACAAACAACTCCAAAAATAGTAAACTGGTGTTCAGCATGGCAATGCACACATCAGAAGCTGGTTTTATTTCTGGGAAGCTCCTGGTAATACACCACTATAGTTGGACTTCCTCCTCTATCTTTACTTCCAAAGCTGGTGATGCCAACATTATTTATACTTTAAGTACTGAGCACTGTGAAAGGAGGACTAAAACGAGCCTGCACCGTACATTTAGTAACAAGTCCATCAGCACTGCAGTACAAGAACATGGCTTTCATCAGTTCCCCTGCCTTTCCCCGAGCTGTGGCTGCGGTACCTGAACCAGAGGAACTGCATTGCTCGAAATCCCAGATGCAACAACTGTGCACAAAGAGCCACCAACTTAGCAGCTGTCCAGCACAGCCACTTACACTGACCACTATAAAGACAGAAAGCAGCAGAACAAATATTTTTTATCAGACCATGTTCCAGTGCTAGAAATCAGTCTTCACAAGCCATTTTCTGCTACCAGTTGTCAGAAAAACTCCCTACTCAACTGGGTCTATGTTACAGATTCAGCAGCCTTTAAGGGCTAAGAGCAGCAACACACCAAGAGAAGTTTACAGAGTTGTAGAGTCAGCATGGTTGTCTTATTTGATGAATTCATTTCACATTCGAAGTTTCCTAAAGTTGACTTAAACTATTAAGACAAGTTCAAATTTCCCTTCAAACTTCTTCAATTCTTGGTTGGCTAAACAGTCTTTCCTATGAGTCTAGAACAAATTGTCTCATATTTTTTATGATTTTATTTCTGGGTGAGTACGTATATGTATAAAACCTACTCAAACCTAGTCTGTCAGCCACAAACAACCAGAAAAGCCAACAAAATCCTCCTCCCCCAAGACATTTATTGCTAATAGAAAGATTTGGGCTTAGCACATTTTTTTGCTCCTTTCTACATCCCAAAAAGAGGTAAGAAACCTGTGTTGAAACTCACTAAGAAAAGCCTTAATTATCTGCAAGAGTAGAAAAAAAGAAGGAATGCTTACTGTAGGAAGTAGCTTATTCTCACAAATGAAAAAAGAAGAAATCCAGAAAACAATTTTCTTAACTTCGGTGATGACTGTATTTCAAACTTCTGTACTACTAGTCTCTAAAGAAGTTTTAAACTCAGAACAGACTTTGTTGAGAAACTACACAGAGAATAGAAATATTGCAGTGATTAGAGAAAATTTAAAATTTACAGAATACTGGATGGAAATACAGAAGAAGGATTTGCAGAATATAAACTATTACATAATAGGCAAGAAACTTCAGCAACTGTATTTCATGTACCTGGAAAGAAAGAATTACTGGAATACAAAACAAAAAACCAGTAAAAGAAGAGCATAAGAGCTTAGGTAAGGCTCTCAACAAAACTTTATTCCATAATGATAAATTTCCTTGCAAAAAGCTTGATCTTAGTGAAGAGTTCAAATAAGTTACCCTGGCATTACACCCTGAAATCACTTTTTCATAAACTGCAAGAGATGCACAGGTATGTCAGCTCCTGTGCACCAAGCACATTAGAGATTCTAAAGTACCCTCGCATCCTGATTATGCTCCTCTTACCTTATTATCTGAGGAACCTTTTTACAGTGACACTCAGCAAGTCACAAGGTAATCAGAATCAAAACACAGAGACTCTTAAGCCTCTCCATAAAAGAAAAGCATAACGTGCTTCTAACTTTGAGAAACGGATCAGTGGGAAAGGTGGATACTGCCACCATGTGGTGCAAAAAGAACAAAATTAGAAGTCTGTATTACAGAAAGGTCAATGACCCAAGAAAACTATTTCTAACACAACCTTAATTATTGTTATCTACTATCTTCTTAATTTGCTTCTGCAAAAGTTAATATAGATTTCAGTCAAATCTCAAAGGCTGAAATCCTCCTGTACAATTTTATTAAATCAAAGCACATTAAATGTACAATGAAGGAAAATGCATACGCAAGACAAAATTAACAGGATTAGTTTAATCTCAATTATGACCAGAGACAGTGACACAGAATAATGCTGAAGCACATAAATGCATAAATTTTATTGACTACTTTCTCTAATTCAATCAGAATGAGAAATGAAAGTACATGAATTTCAGAAGATACACTTATATAAAGAATTTTTCCTTATCCCTGATTATTCTATAAGTAAATTTCACAGGGAAAAAAAGGCAATAACTAAAATATATTCTCAGAAGTAATAAAATAATAGTGTCACTTAAGTCTCTGCTAGCCATGACCTGGATAAATATACTTTGAGTACCTGAAGCTGTTGTCCCTACTCCAGATTTGTGCAGAACTAAGCTAAAATACAAATCACCCTAGCTATACAGATACCAAGAATTCTACAAATATTCATAAATACATTAGAAACAACATGCTCCTTATACTGTTTCATTTCCTTAGCTCTTTAAAAATAAAAACCAAATATATTATATAATTTTTTTCTCTACTTCTGGCGTTTATACCTTACCTGACATGATCTTTTTTTTTTTAGTATAGAAATAAATAGGCAAATTAAAATACAAAGAATTGAAAAGCATAACAGAGAAGATGCAACTCCAAAGAACTTTAAAAAATACATTTTTATAACATTAAAACAAAAAGTGAAGCAAACTACTACCAAGACATCCCCATCACAAAAACTATACTCTGAACCATCATGGCATCTTCAGCTGCTGCTGGGTGAATCTCCTGTCCAGCTTCCCCACCCTAAAATTTTGCCCTCAGGAAGCACAACAGCTGTAAGAGACTACCTTGAACAGTCTAATCAGCAAATCTTGCAGGGTAGCCATAGAACAAAGTTAGCTGTTATACAAGCATGCATATAGCTTCCTCTTTCCCTCCCTGCCTCCCTCCCCACCCTTCTTCTCCCTGCAGTAATTTTTATACAATAAAAAGGCTTTTACATCTTATACATAAATAATGGAGAATGAGATTTTCGCAATATGTATCTTTACAGTTTCTGAACTGAGATAACAAAGGAGCACAGACCTCTGTCAGACACTTCAGTTGGGATCTGTACGCACTTAGTTCTTCTGCTAGACTCTCCTTTCTCATCTGTAGATCACCTAGCTCTTTTCTTAAGGAATGGACAACTTCATAGAATCGGACCTAGAAGAATAAGACAGATATTCAATGTTGAAACCGGCAAAATTGCAACTGCAAAACTACAAACCTAAAAACACATCAGCCCAACATTTTATGACAATAATTTACCAAATTATTTCCAGGGCACACCATAAAGCTAAAGATTATATTGCTGTACAACTAAGGCAGCTTGCACTCAGGCTGACCAATCAAAAAAATACAGTTGCTAATGGACACATGGCACCACACACTTCCTTGTGCCAAACCTAAAGCCTATTTGATTAACAGTGTAAAAAGAGGGAAAAAACCCCCAAAACTGAACAAAACTCCAAACAACCCAAAAACCTATTTAGCAATAACCAACTTAACTTGCAAGCTTCCCTGAAGCCAATATAACTTTTTATGGGGTGTGTAGAAATAGAGAGATTTGTTTTGTTTTGTTTTCTGCCAGCTCAGTGTGCTAAATTTGCACCAAGAAAAATGCAAGAGCAAGCACAGGGAGTAGGAACAGCACATTACCAGGAAGAACCATGACACCCCCCATCACACACCTTCAGCAGTAACATAACAATATACGCATTCAACTGCATCTGCAAACTAAGGCTCTGAAAGACTCAACTCTGCAAATTAACATCAAAAACACCAAAGTTCTTACAGGATTAAAAAAATTTAAAATATGTAATGCATACTCCTCTCTGTTCTCCCACTCTAGTCATAGGCATTGTCTCAGGTAAGTAAGTTTCATAACCATAAAGCTTTTTCAGAACTTTTCTTCTGATCAAGAAAAGAAGACTAGAAAATACAGTAGTAAAACCACAAAGTCAGTATTAAATAACAAAAAGAGACAAAACAAAGAAGAAAGAGCTTTTTTGATATACACCCACACACATGTACACAGAGGTTATTACTCCCAGATTAACTTGATACCTTAAAATGTTGCATTTGGGGGTGTCTGTGAAAAGAATAAATAATTAAGCACTGTTTTCATGCAGAAACTCCTCTTGCATACCCTCCATCCCTAATGCTTTCTTTGATATATGATTAAAGAAGAAATACAGACAAGAAAACACAGATTAGTAAGCATTCAAGAGCAGGCTGTACTACACTTCCATGCAGATGGAAGACAGATCTCTGTTTTGCTACCTGTGAACAGTAGAAGACAAAGAAAAGTTCCAGGTATATTTCATATAACTGACAGCATACAACCCTAAAAAACACAGAGGCCATAGAAATTTGCAATGTAAACACAGGTGTGGGATGTTTTATACAATAAGGCAAGCGTGCAATATGACTGAAAGATTAGTATTATTAACTGTAGCATCTGATGATTCTATTGGTCATTTTTTAAGAAAAAGTAACCTTGATTATCACTAATTGGCAACCATTTAAAGCATTTAAAAACCACACCTGCTTTTCCAGTAAGTTCTTCTATTTTTACTGCAATTTCCCTAGGAAACCTAGGAAATTTGTGCTTATCATTTCCCAAAACAGAAT
Source organism: Drymodes brunneopygia (assembly GCA_013400955.1). Lineage (NCBI taxonomy): Eukaryota > Metazoa > Chordata > Aves > Passeriformes > Petroicidae > Drymodes > Drymodes brunneopygia. Next base: position 593,995 of record VZTZ01049109.1, read on the forward strand.
GACCTTAAATCAGATTTCCCAGTAGTAACCAAGATTACATGGGATACAGGCATCAAGGGTAAATGTATTTACACAGCCTTTCCACGGAAAGATCATTGCATGGTAATAAGACAGTGCAAATGAATGCAGCAGATGAGGGTGAGGTTGTAGCAGTTCAACTGTTGTTGATATTTAGCTGCCTTGATAGCTAAAGTAACATTCAAGTAACTCAGCAGTCAAAGCACATCCTGCCTCCTGACAACTCAATATAGCAGAAACAAAACTTACCCTAAAAGGGATTTCAGAAACAACTGCGTATCTTAAAAGTCACAAATTTATATTGATGTGATGCAAACAGTTACCACTTTCTAGGCAATTTTTAAAAAACTCTTAGCATGTGCCCACCACTTTTTATGGAAAACTAGAATTAAGTAAAAATGGATGGGTGCAGAGGCTGAAAAAGTTGGCTTATGTCAAATAAAGTTTTGTGAAAGCAGTTGTATCAGTTAACTGCCTCCTTAAACAAACAGCAGCTGAGCTGCAGTTAGCAAAATAATATACCTGAAAGGCATGGCAATTAAAATCAGTTCAAACAGAATTTGCAGATATCATTTTCTAAAAAATTCCTGAAAATTTTTTTAGAGTGGAATACACATGAGGTTCACTTTACTGAACAAATTGAATTAGTGCTTGGCAGCTGAATCATTTAACAGCCTGAAGTACTTTCAAATTTCACATATACTGTTTGTTAAAACATCTTAGAAATGTAAACAAAAATCTGAATTTTTACATACAAGTTCAAAACAAAAAAGTATGATTTTAACAGAAAGATGCTTAAAATATAATTTTTCAGCTGTCATCATTAGCATTAAACATTACTTCGGCTTTGTTCTCACACGTCACTACTGCACCCCTTTGTGGAAGAACAGTGAAAAACATCTCACACTTGCTTTAATTCCAGTATTTTAAACTTAAGTATCTCTGTATACAAAATCTGCATTTAAGCTCTTCCTGCTGTTTATCCAGTACACCAGGTTTCAAAGAAAGTCTAAGCATTATATACATGTTTACTTCCATCCTGGAGAATCGCAAGGCAATATTTTACAACTGATAAACAGAAAAAAAAGAGTCCGAAAATTTCTTGCTCAAGTTGTCTAAGCAGGACCCTCTCCTGACAAGAAAAACTTTACCCTAGTATCAGTAGGCTATATTATTAGTCGGCACATAGATCTGGTGTCAGAAATTTTAACTGCCTAGAAATGCACAATTTCTCCTTAGGCGAGCAAAGCAGGAAACAGCATTCCCTTCAAAGTCCTTTCCCTACCCTTTGGGAGCCAAATGGATGAACAGACAGGATATGCAAAACAGCTCTGCAACCCCTCAGCATCTGTATCAGCAGCAAAACTTGGAAATAATGATAAACAACCACCAAGATTAACTGATACCTTTATGTTCACACTAATCCTCTGCTAAAAGAAGTTGAAAAAAGCAGAAAACAGCACTTTACTACAATACATCTTTAGAATGCCTTATCCAGAAAAAGAAAAGGTCTAAAAATTACTTCTTCAGAAGAAAAAGTAATGTGTGAAGAAAAAAGGGGCTTCACCGATCATTTAAGTAGAGGAGTCTTTGTCACAGATAAAAATAGCATTTGCTGGTTGAACACAAGAGTAAAAGCAAAGAAGGTTAAGGGTAGAAGGTGGCTGCTACTCATCTCTCCCACTTCACATCTTTTTGACAGCCGTTTTCTTCTCACAAATTAAATCCAAATTGTGCTGTGACAGCTTCACTTAAAGCAGCTGACAAGGTTACTAACTCCTGGTATCTATCCGGCCTGCTTGCAGAGTCTTTTGTACTGACCGTCAATCAATTCCTGAAGTCCTGAACTTCCTGCACACCAATTTCAATAGCTCCATTGACATGGATTTCAGTTTCTGTTAAAAATCTGGTTTTTTCGACCATGGTGATGCAGGAAGCAACAAAACCCCCTCAAACATTTTTGCAGCGGGCAGTGGGTACAGCAGACAGCTAGGGGGTGATAATCTAACAGTACCCAAGCTACATGTTCTTGTTTATCCTACAGAGCCTTATGATTTTCCTAGCACTTTCAAAAGCCCAGCTTCTTAAAAGATGTTCACAAGAGCATCCTTAGATAAGAGTGCCAATTTTTACTTCTCTGTACATATCTAGAGCACACTAAAGCATGACTTTGATCTGGAGAACTCATTCAAGTAGCATTTATACCTCAACAAATGTACTAAGGTTTTTAACATTGTATCATTTACAATGAGTTTATTTACATTTTATGTTTATTACAGTTTTATTTACATTGTACTTATCTATAGAGTTTAATAACAAACTCTACAGATAAGTACAATGCTAATATTTTGGTGAATTAAGGTTTATGTATCTAAATCTTCATTCTCATAAATAAGCTGGGATGCTCTGGACATGTCCACAGGCCTTTTACTGGAAACAAGAGTACACTGTAGCCTCTCCACATACCCACAAGCCATAATAAACAAACATCTTAAACTACAAAAATTTATCTTAAAGTATAATTTAAGGTACACTTTGTCTCCTGTGTTTAGTCAAATAGGAAAGGGACATATGGAAAGCACAACAGAAAAGTAAGGGATATTTGCAAGAGCAATCCCAACTTGTGGTTCTGGCAAACCAAGTTTCAAATTCCTTTTTTCAGCGTGCTGTATTTCATACCACCAATGTGTGCTCACATTTTAATTGTAAACATCCCATCTGTTTAACCTCCTTTAAATATGTCAGGAGTTCTACTCTCTTTCAAGACATCAGAATCTGAGATTAAAAGGTTCCTCTCTTTACTGGAACCCAGTCATAACAGACTGATCCAGAAACACATCTGCCTCTGAAGGTTTCTAGTTGGAGATGAAAAAAGCCACAACCCACCGCAATTTACAGCGTGTGATGGGTTGAGCCTGCCCAGCAGCCTTTATGTCTGCTCACCTACTTGCTGCCTCCTCTGGGAGCAGGACAGAGGAGAGAGTGAGAAGAACGAACAAAAGCAAGAAAACTCAGGCACTGAGTTTTCTAAACAATTACTGAAGGAAAGAAAAGTGAGATTAAAAAGTAAAAAAGAAAGAGAAAAAGCAAAGAAACCATCATCTCCCAGAAACTGGGGTGACTGATCAAAACTGATACCCAGCCAGTCTCTGAGTAATAACCACCTTGGAAGCCACCAATCCCCACCTCCTCTTTCTTCCTCTTCCTCCAATTTATACTGCTAAGTATGATGTTACATGGTATGGAATATTTCTTTGGCCAATTTGGGTCAGCTGTCCAGCTGCATGCCCTATCAATCTCATAATCATTCATAGCTTGCTGGGGCAGGAGGAGTCAGAATGGGGAAAAAAGAAAGCCTCTGTCCAGCATCTGTCCAGCAATAGCCAAAACACAGTTCTAGCCTCCACTGCAAAGCACAGCAAGATTCAGACTGCTGTGAAGAAAGTTAACGATGTCCCAGACAGACTCAAGATACAGGTTGTATTTTAAATCAGTACAAAACCCAATACTTACTGAAACATATTCAGGGATAGAAAGCTGATCTTCAGGAAGAGACTTGAGCTTCTCATAGCATTCATCTGTTAATTCCAAGTCTCGCAAGCTACGACGGATGTCTCCAGCCCTCTCTCTCAACTGATGATTTGTTTCCTCCAGTTGCTTCTGTCTCAATAAAATAGTTTCCATTTCTTGTTTCATTAGAGCCTGATGTTTCCTTCAAGATCAGGAGAAAACAGAAGATATCAGGTTGTGAGTAACACAAGTGACAAAGCTTCACAATACCCTGGCAAAGAAGTGAGTTCTGCTCATTTTGTAGAAGGAAAAATCTACGAAGATTGGGTAATTAGTGCCAAAATGTATACTACCATGGTTAAACAGTCATACCAGATCCAGTATATATAAAAAGTCAGGAACTTTGTCTGTTCTCAGATTCAGCTTTGTATTGTCAATGACTATAACCTCCACATATAGTAACTTGAATTTACAAACTAAACTTAATTTACCAATTAAAGGTTAAAAACATGAAAAAGCTATTTCCACACAAGCCCCCAGAAGCTTGTAGATCACTTGAACTCGGGTCTTACTAAGTTTCAGCACATGCACAGTCATACACAACCCTTAATTTTCTAACCTCTGTAACATATAAAGTTGGAGTCCTTTATTAAAAAAAACAAACAGCAACAAACCAACCACTACTACAACAGAACAAGCAGCCTTACTTCCAGCCTTAAAACACCATCACTATTATCATGAGTGATACAGTATTATACAGCAAGAGAAACTGCACAAAAGTTAATGATGTTTAGAAGTGTTTATTTTATTTAAATCAAAGACAACTAACCTACTTTTTTTTATTTTTTAGCTGCAACTCTTGAAAACATATTCAAATCACTCTTTAAAACAGGGTCATTTCTACATTACTTAAAAACTAATTAAAAAAATAGTAAGTAGTACTAGAAGGCAACACCTACCCTACTGATTTCAAAAAGGTAACAGGAAGTCTGTGGTCAGCAAATCGGTCACACAAGGGCACACTCCACGGTGTGCACAATTCTATTACATGAAGATGAAAAGTGAAGTAAAAGACTGACAAGAAAACTAATTAAAAGATTGGGAAAAGTAGTTCAACTTTTTTACACCTATTAGTAACAATTTGCACGTCAGTACTTTTTTACTGAGCACTCCTTAGATAGCTCAAGTATGGCCAGCATTAAAACATTCCACTCTGGTGCATCTAAGCATAGAGAGTGACAGATGTTTTTCTGACAATCAGCTGCTCTTAGCTGAAAGACTTCGCTGGAACTAATCTCAGGTTTGGCTTCACATCCCTAAATCTGTTCTACCTTTACCACAGAATAGGACTTGGAATTAGTCACAGCCCATAAGCTCTACTCTAACATGAGACTATGTAAGTAGTGATCTTCCTTCACAGGTATGGAGATATATAATTGACAAAGTGTTTTGGAGAAGCCTTCTAGCCAGCCTGTTTTCCAGGTTAAAGCAAAATATTTCAGGAAAACAACATGGAAAGTGAGTTTCTACATCATCAATCAAAAGCATTTCTGACAAATAAGAAGTCCTAATTGGAGAAGCTAGACATTATGTGCCTACCTTTCCCAAGTCTTCTATGCTGCAGTTATTAAAAATTCTGTTTAAATTGATGGAAATTCTGCCACCTCTGCCTAGTCATTTTGTTCTTTATTGGTTTTAAGAACATTTTTACCACCTCTTCCTATTAAATTTTGAATTTAGGTAACATAAAACCAAACCCACAAACTTCAGCCAGTGAGAGTTGAATTCAAATTTACCTATATGTAAATTAAACATGTAAAATCAATTTTTAGAATGAAAATACTATTATAATCTGTAAAACAAATCCTATTCCTGCAACTAACAATTATCTATTTCTGTTAATAACTTATTTATACAAATTCAAATTAATTCACAAATTTGTTAAAGCTGAAGTTCTTAATTTTATTTCCATCATACCTGGCATCTTCTTGCTGTAATGCCAACTGACTATCCAGTCGTAAAGACAACAGTTGCTTTTGATGGATTGCATCATTAAGCTTCTCCTCTAGCTCCTCAATCTAAAGAATATGAGTATAAAACAAAACAAGTTACCATATTAATTTTTAAAAAATATTTTACAAAAAGAACAAGTTAAATAAAAATATGAGGATCCCAATGCTGTGGGCAGTGCAATGTCTGTCTCACAAGACCTCTAAATATGCTAGGGCTTCACAGAATATGACATGGACTTTGTCCCAATGAGCTAAGAATTAAAAAAAGGCTTAGCTTTAAATGGGTTTTTTTCAGTCAAATAGCTATTTGTTCAACTAATTTCATGCTAGGCTTAAACTCAGAGCAGGAAACCAATGAAAAGCAGTTAGCATATAGCATGTTGTAAAAATGAACTGCACATAAATGTGCCAAAATTTTTATACCTTTCTTAATTTCATGCATCTTACTGCAAGCTGTACAGAACAAAATCTACTGTTAGCATGTTGGTATATTCTAGCCCTCTCTTCATTAACAAAGAACTTAAGAGTATTCAGATCACCTTTTCTAGTACTCCACTAGTTCAGGTTCAAAGCCCTGATATGCTACTAACATGACTGACAAAACTATTCGCCATTTCTGAAAGAAAACAGGTGGTTTTCCTTTGTATTTAGAAAAGGTAAAACTAATTAGATCCTCCCTCATTTATTTATAAGTAAAACGATTTGAACAAGTCAGCTAAGTTTTCCGTATCTTTGTTTCCCCTTCTTCTCATTAAAGAGCACAAACAAAACACACCAAGAAAATCCCCAAACCAACTAAGCAGATCTCTATCATGAAAATCAAAGAAATTCTTTTCAGAACAGAAGTTTCTATCATACTCCAAAAGCACCAAAATCAAGAAAAGATTATATAATGAAAGGAGAAACACTACTTACCTTGGTCAAATATTCAACTTTCAAGTTGTCAATCATCAAGTTTTTTTGCGATAATTCTATTTTAAGCAGCTGAAGATTATGGAGCAACTCCTTCCGTTCAATCAGCTGCTTAGTGATTTTTACAGAACCTTCTCTCTCTTCAGAGGAAGACACATCATCGGTTGGTACTGTGGTTTCCAAGCTGATATCCTCAGATTCCAAGGAGCTAGAAACATTTACTTTCTTGATTACCTTGGAGCTTTTATGTGACATTTTCTTCCACTATTCGCAAAGCTTTTTTAAGCTGTACTTTGAGATGAGCCACCGAAGAATCAACTGCAAGAATCAAAACAATTAAATGAAATGTCACTATGAAAAACTAACCACTACATTAGACAACTAAGCAAGCAATGCTTCTCAGTATCACACAAACATTTTTTTTCACCCAAGAAAAACACTTTGAGAAACTCTGAAGAAGGCTGCTGCCTGAGGACCCTCTTCCTAAACAATCATTATCGAGCGTTTTGACTACAATAAGCTAAATACCGGTGTGAACACCAGTGTGAGTCTAGCTTACTAGTATGATGCTATAGTTAAATAAAGATGCACACGTTGACAAAAGCGCGTGCACAGAAAACGCCCGAGATCCACGAGGCGTATATAGCGCCAGAGAGCATCCGATAAGAGGCATAACACGGCTTCCTCGAGAAAACGGTAAAGGAATACTTTGATCACAGAATCCTATAGGTTGGAAAAGACCTCCGAGATCATCGTGTCCAACCTATGACTGAATATTCCCTTGTCAACTACACCATGGCACTCAGTGCCGTTTACAGTCTTTCCTTAAGCACCTCCTGCGATGGTGAATCCACCACCCCCTTGGGCAGCCTATTCCAATGTCTCATCAGCCTTTCTGTTTGGAAAATCCACCTAATACCCAACCTTAAAGTCCCTTGGTGCAGCTTCAGGCTTTGTCCTCTTATCCTGTGGCTGGGTACCTGGGAGGAGAGCCCGACCCGACCTGGCTACAAGCTCGTTTCAAACCTTGCTGACCTTTGCCTTCTCAGCAGCAGCAGCAGCAGCAGCTGCACTGTCCTTACCAAGCTGGCTGGCCCAGCAGCCACACGGACTTTTACAACCACGTGGCACAGACGACGGCTGCTACTCACAGACAGCGCTGCCTAGAGCCCAACAGGGAGAGGAGACTTCGCGCTCGGAGCCCGGGCCAGCGACAGCCGGGCTGCCCTGCCGCGGGCGGCTCTCCGGGGCCGCCACCACCCCTTCCTTCCCCACAGCAGCCGGCGGCAGCTCGGGAAAGGGCGATACTGTTCGTCCCGCAGGATGCCTGGAGCTGCGGAAGGCAGCGGGCAGCTGCCCAAGAGTAACACGGCAGCGGGCCGGGCCGGGCCGGGCCAGTCCTGGAGTCTGCCCCACACTCCTCAGGCAGCGGCGGCAACACATACAGCAGCGCGCGCTTCCGCCTCCCCTCAGCGCGCCGAGGGCGGGGCCGCGCGCCACGCNCGGCCCCGCCAGCGGCCTCTGCCCCGGGCCGCACTTCCTCCTGCCCGACACCAACCTGCTCCTGCACCAGGTGAGGGCCTTCGTGGGGAGGGAGGAGGGACGGATGGTGCGGCCGCCTCAGCTTCGGGGAGGGCGCGCCGCTGCCTTCCTCTGGGCCCCACCGGGCTCGGGGTGGAGGCTCAAGCCTTCCCTGCGCCGGCCGTGTTAAATGCCTCTGCGTGTAAGTTTCCCTGTGGGTTCTGGCGTCGCGCTAGAGAGGCGCGTTTGGCAGCGCTCTGGGGGCCTGGCTCCTCCCTTGGCTGCTTGTTCCCTGCCTCGGTAGGCTTTTCTTTCCTTGCCAGCTCCTGGGGAGAAGGCTGCAGCGTCAGCGAGCCTGGTCTGGTCTTAGACTATGTTCCAGTTTTGGGGGGAGGGAGGATTGTGTGTGTGTTTTTTGGTTTGTCTTGTTTTGTGGTTGTCTTTGTTGTTTTGTTGAGTTTCGTTTTTGTGGTTTCTCTTTTTTTCTGCCTGAATCGTAGGAATAAAGGACAGCATTTATTTATTTATTTATTTATTTTGTTCTTTATGGTCCGATATGGGTATGAAAATTCAAGCAGACAAAGTTCGTGGACTCTGGAATAGCGATTGGGATCTTCATGTTGTCACTGAATTTTTGGATCTTCCATGGTTGCTGAATTTTTCTAAATGCCTCTTCCGTTTTTCAGGATGTAGGTTTCGGTTCTTTATACTGTACTGTTGATTTCATGTAATGAATAGGAGGGGCAAAATCATCCCACGTACAACTCTAGAAGCACAGGGGCAACTTTACTCTGCAGCCTTGTGAATAGCTGTGCAAAGGTTTGAGTCTGAGCAGGATAGACAGTAGAAGAATTCCCACACTTGATGGGGTTTTTTTATTGTTTCTGAATTCCTGTGTAAAAGCTAGAACAGCTCTGTGCAGACATTGGAGGCTGGAACTATTTCATGNAGTCCTGGAGTCTGCCCCACACTCCTCAGGCAGCGGCGGCAACACATACAGCAGCGCGCGCTTCCGCCTCCCCTCAGCGCGCCGAGGGCGGGGCCGCGCGCCACGCCATCACTGCGGCGACCGGAGCGCTGCTTCCTGCGCCCTTCCGTCCCGCTTCCTGCGCCGCTTCCCGCGCCGCTTCCCGCCTGTTCCCGCTCCCCTTCCCGCTCCTCGCGGCCCCCGCGCGCCATGCTGACCTCGCGGACGTTCGTGAAGCGGACGCGGGCGGGCGCGGTGGTGAAAGTGGTGCGCGAGCATTACCTGCGCGACGACATCGCGTGCGGCGCAGCCGCGTGCCGCCTCTGCCCCCCCNTGTAAGTTTCCCTGTGGGTTCTGGCGTCGCGCTAGAGAGGCGCGTTTGGCAGCGCTCTGGGGGCCTGGCTCCTCCCTTGGCTGCTTGTTCCCTGCCTCGGTAGGCTTTTCTTTCCTTGCCAGCTCCTGGGGAGAAGGCTGCAGCGTCAGCGAGCCTGGTCTGGTCTTAGACTATGTTCCAGTTTTGGGGGGAGGGAGGATTGTGTGTGTGTTTTTTGGTTTGTCTTGTTTTGTGGTTGTCTTTGTTGTTTTGTTGAGTTTCGTTTTTGTGGGTTCTCTTTTTTTCTGCCTGAATCGTAGGAATAAAGGACAGCATTTATTTATTTATTTATTTATTTTGTTCTTTATGGTCCGATATGGGTATGAAAATTCAAGCAGACAAAGTTCGTGGACTCTGGAATAGCGATTGGGATCTTCATGTTGTCACTGAATTTTTGGATCTTCCATGGTTGCTGAATTTTTCTAAATGCCTCTTCCGTTTTTCAGGATGTAGGTTTCGGTTCTTTATACTGTACTGTTGATTTCATGTAATGAATAGGAGGGGCAAAATCATCCCACGTACAACTCTAGAAGCACAGGGGCAACTTTACTCTGCAGCCTTGTGAATAGCTGTGCAAAGGTTTGAGTCTGAGCAGGATAGACAGTAGAAGAATTCCCACACTTGATGGGGTTTTTTTATTGTTTCTGAATTCCTGTGTAAAAGCTAGAACAGCTCTGTGCAGACATTGGAGGCTGGAACTATTTCATGAATCCTAACATGGAGTACTCTGGAGAGGAGTAAAACACTTGTGTGTTTTTGTAGAGATCCCAAAAGCTGTAAGGATTTTCATCCCGAAACAGGAGGTTGAGGGATGTTTTCAGCCTCTTACAAATGGACTTCTTGACGTCTGTTGGTAAAGTTTGTATGTGTATCCTATAGAATGCTCTGAGAATGTGCCAGGGTGTGCTGACATGAACTGAAGTGGGGATTAGGAAGTCTTGGTAACGATAGGGAAGTGTTTTACCTAGAAACTGACACAGTTTGGCCGCAGTAAGACTTGGTCTGGTGCTTCAGCTTGTACATAGAATGATGCTGGATTTCTTCCCCTATGAACATGGCTCTAAATCTTGCAGGTCGTGTAAACATGGGGTTCACAGGAGCTTGGTCTGGTATTGCTTTTAATTCTTTTAGCTGTACCCTCTAGAGCCTTACTGCTGTCTCATTTTGCAGGTGGGTTTGCAGAGTTTCTTGACACAAGTTTAAGAATTGAAGCTCCCATCTTTTTCTCCCAACATATTACATGGGTCTCTAGTGTACATTTCTCTGTCTTGCTGTCAGGAGCTGGCGAAGAAAAGTGCTGAAGAGTTTAACAAAATTCCTTAAAAAAACCACGGTCTTTCAAAAGCAAAGAGCAGCTCTCAGAATTCCCATTGATTTGACTCCAGGGAAATTAAAATTTCAGTTTAACGGTGGAATTGTTTCTGGAGAACTCAAGCCTCACACGCATAGACACATCAGCTGTGTAAGAGTGGTTGGGTACCATTTTATGGCTTGCATTCCTCACGAAGGCAGACAGCCTGTAAATTACGTCAGATTTCTGTCAGATTGTGCATAATTGCATTTTGTTTACTGAGGGTAAATTTTATAGGAACCCATTTTATGCAAGCTAAATTCGTAGTGTGCACTCAGCCTTACATTTGTTTGGAATCCTGCACACACTGGGGATGAATTTGTTGGAAGTCAGAATAAGTCCTTATCTTCACTTTGGGTCACAGAGAGGCTGGAAAATCCTATTTTTTTTTTTTTTCCGTGAAGAGAAAGCAACTTAATATACTATTCAATTTCCCAGTGGTAAGAGAAAAAGGCAGAAGTAGGGCCACTCATTATTCACGTTAGCTTCTCATGTGCAGTCCTGTTATTGGATAGAGTTAAACAACAATTTTGATTCATTTTCAATTTGTTCCTCAGATTGATATCCTTGAAGATCCTGTTATTAAGAATGTCATTGTGCTGCAAACAGTCCTACAAGAAGTCAGGCATCGGAGTGCACCGGTGTACAAGCGAATTAGGGACGTGATTCAAAACCCAGAAAAACATTTCTATTCTTTCACCAATGAGCATCACAGGTAAGGGGTGGAATGGGGTATAACAAAGTTGTGCTGATATCCAGTAAAAGAACATGGGAAACAAAACTGGAACATGTGGGCTGGAAGAAAAACTGGACTGGTGACATAGAACTGTATATTTATAAGGAATCCTGTTGGGAAGTAGTTGATGTTTCAGGAGCTTTTCTGTTTGTAATTAATATAAATCTATATATATTTTGAAAAGGAGGTTAGAATGTTGAATACGCTTTACAGACAGCATTGTTGTCTTGAGTGATAGGGTACTGATTTTCCATTTTAGTGTCCCTTTTAAACATATTGTAATACTTTATCAATATCGTCAGCTTAGTCTGTAGCAGAATTCAAAAATCCATTAAGTTAGTGATAGAATGCTCTAAGAAATGGAGATACAATTAATTTGTCTTTATTTGTGCTCACGTTTAGTTTCCAATGCTGCAGTATCATAGTTCTAGGAATCTTGAATCCATAGTTCTGACAGCTTGTATGCAAACCTCTTCAATTGTCTGTGATAAAGTTGTATTAGAAATTAAAACTTCCTTCCTATTTTCCTTTACCCTTCTATATCTTGGCCCGTCAGTGGCCTAAGGAGTGTTACACGTTATAAAAATGGGTACAATAATGATTCTTTTGGCCTAACAGCCTTGATCTTGTTTGTCTGAAAATTTTAAGTATAGATAGATGTTGGGATTTGTTTTGGTTTGTCAAACACCCCCCTTTGTTTTTAAAATTTATTTAGAGAAACGTACATAGAGCAAAAGCGGGGAGAAACTTCTAACGACCGCAATGACAGAGCCATTCGGGTAGCAGTGAAATGGTACAATGAACACTTGAAGAAAATAGAGGATGAGGAGAAGATTCAAGTTATCTTTTTAACAAATGACAGAACTAATAAAGAGAAAGCTCTGGAGGAAGGGATAACTGCTTATACATGTAAGTGAAGTAGTATGTATGTTTAATTTATTGCTCAAATAAACTGAGCAGTCACTTCATACCTAGATCCTATGCATCTCTTGCATAAATATTTATGTGTCTACTTTTGTAGGTGAGGAGTATATAAAAAGCTTGACAGCTAATCCTGAGCTTGTAGATCGTCTTGCTTGTGTATCTGATGAAGGGGTATGTTTTCATTTTCTTTTTATAAAATAAATTAATCACAAATGGCTTACAGTATAATTTGGCGATTAGTTAAGTTGACATAAATGCAGGCTGCAGCTCAAAGATGAGCTACATACTCTTGTACTTCCTTGTGCTTTGTGTTTATCAGAATCAAGACTTTTATGTTCACATAGAACTGATGTAGCTGAACACACTACAAAAATGGCAAAGTTAATTTCATCAGTTAGTTTTAACAGAGCAGATCTCTATGCCAGAGTGGGAAGAAAGTGGAGGGCTCAGGTGTTCTCAGCAGTTAACTGTAGATCATTCAGGTGTAAGCAGTTGTCTGACTGCTTCAAAGTTCAGTCACAGTAATGTATTTTCATAATGTTTCCTGTATATACACTGTGTGCCATACTCTGTATATTTTCTTGTATAATATTTTCTTTGTTAAGTATCTGTTTAGTCACTATATCCAAATCAACATAAAATTGTGCAGTGTGCTTTTACGTAACTGCAGGAAAACAGGAAAAGCTCCTAGAATTGCCACATTTTTATGCTTTTGATGCCTCATTGGAAAAATTACTGCTTAGTAATAGCTTTTCATTATTGTGCATATTCATACCTACACAGAGTTACAATTAGGGAGTTTGTTAACTTGAATGTATCATGTTCCTGTGCTCAGTTTTGAAATTAGCATGAATATAAAATACTGAAAATTTCCTCTCCTATTTTTCTTTTTTCCTAAAGAAAGAAATAGAATGTGGAAAAATAATATTCCCAGAACACATTCCTCTTAGCAAATTGCAGCAAGGAATAAAATCTGGTATTTACCTCCAAGGAACTTACAGGGCAAGCAGAGAGAATTATCTTGAAGCTACTGTTTGGGTTCATGGAGATGCTGAAGAAAACAGAGAGGTGAGTTTTCATTTTACCTCCATGCTGTAAACTTTAACCAGCCTTAGTAATGACTTAAAATTTAGTTCTTTCATGTTGACATGTGTTGAAATGAAGCATATTAGTAATTCTTTACTCTTCTGGTTTTTTTCTGATGTTTTTGCTGATGTTTCCATTTTTATTTGTATGGATCTAGACTGCGGAAATGCTGACTATGCTCTTTTTGGAAAAAGAATAATGTATTTAAAATTACAGTTTGATAAAGTAATTGGTAAAATAAAGATGAATCTTGATTGTTAATAGTTTTTCAGTTGACTCTTAACAGTTTTTAAAATCAGTTTGAAATATATGGTGAACAACAAAGGGAACTAGTGTGTAGGAGGATTTTCAGAAATAAAATAGTCATGAGCCCTTGTGGGGTTCTCCTGTTTTGTTTCCCCTGCTATTTTTCTGCCTGGTGAGGAGTAGATGGCCTGTTCCCCATCCAGCAGTTAATCCATCTGTCTGCCTGCTGGATTCTCAGTTGGTGCAGTTGTACAGATGCTGTTTCCAAGCAATGGCAGTTGTCTCCTCCCTCCCTGTTTGTGGCAGCTGGAGGTACTTCTCTTGTCTCTCTTTTACTCCTCTTTCTCAGTAGTATGTGGAGTCCCCTGTCCTGCAAAAATAGGATTGTGTGATTTAATAAAAGAAAACCCCAAAAACCAGGGGTAAAACATTTTTTTATCAAAGCAATTGGAATCGTGAAATGAGGTCATCTGTACTATAAGAAACCTTGGCAGAGGAAAAAAGTGCATCACAAACATACTTTAAAATGTTCTTTGGAATGTAGAGCCAGTCATACACGTTTACTCTTCTGTTACACTGCTTAGATTTGGGTCTTCTGTTTTCATCATCATGAATATTTGCATTTCCATTTTGTTTTCTAAAAAATCCAGATAATTGTACAGGGACTGAAACATTTAAACCGAGCAATTCATGAAGATATTGTAGCCGTGGAGTTGTTGGCAAAAGATGAATGGGTGGCACCATCCTCAGTGGTCTTGCAAGATGATGGCCAGAATGAAGAGGACATGGAAGATGAAGAGGAGAAAGAAAACATCGTATGAAAGAAATAATTTTACTTAACTGTGGTGTTACAAAACAGATGAAATCTGTGGAACCCTGACAGTGTTAGGCTTTAGATTTATATATCCTCTTTATAAAATGTGAATACAGAAATTATAAAATTTTCTTGTAGTTTGTACAGTTGTGTTAAATACATGATGGTGGATAAAATGGATAATTTTCAATTAGTCTCTGCTAGAAATTCCCACATTACTTTATTATGCTTAATCAAGCCGAAAGTTACTGAATGGTAGTCATGTAATAATGTAAATCTGTATATAATGATGTGCAGATTAGGATTTGTTAGGAGCAGGTGTTATATCATGCTGAGAGTCACCTTTATAGGCAATGCATACATTTGGAATCTGTTGTAAAATAATTTGCAGTAATTCCACTTAAAGTGCATGCAGTGCACATGCATGTCTGCCCTGTACAAGAAGATAATTTCTTCAAAAATTATCTTTCCACTGAATTTCATGGGAATGTTTTTTGTTTATGTGGAGAATAACTGGAGAATTTTCAGGCAGCGTAAACGGACTCCAAAAAATTAACATAATAGGTTGTAAATTAACATGGAAAATATTATTTGTTTGGGTTTTCTTAATGGACATCATTTCAGAAAAATGAAGAACAGCAGAAAAAGACTGCAGAAAGCAGTCTTTTCCCCCTGTCTCTGCTAAGTCGCAGCTAAGTAGTCGTGTCTCATTCTGAGAATATTAAAAGTCATGCAAAGCACAGGGAGGAACAGGAGGTTCTATTTATGAAGTCAGAATAGAATTTATGTCCTTATAAGGAGTTACAAAATGTTGCTGCTAAGGTTTAAGTTACCTACTGTAGTCGAACATGAGTTCAAACAGTTTTGTATTTTTAACCTGTGTTCTACCAGCTGAAGACTTCTGTTAACAAGGGCATGCTGAGGCCTACTGGAAGAGTAGTGGGCATTATAAAACGAAACTGGCGGCCGTATTGTGGGATGCTTTCCAAGTCACAGATTAAAGAGGTGAGGAAATAATCCACTTATTCTAAGTGCAGGGTTGAATTTTTTCTTTATTAGGAAATTATTGTTCCTTTTCCTGGTTGTTCATAGGCAAGGCGCCATTTGTTTACGCCAGCTGATCGCAGAATTCCTCGCATTCGAATAGAAACCAGACAAGCAGATACATTGGATGGGCAAAGAATAATCGTTGCTATTGACGGTTGGCCCAGGAATTCCAGGTATCCTAATGTAAGTTTAGGCATTTTCTGAACTTTTAACTATCTGATTTTTTTGTGTTTCTTAGGTAAAATATTTATTATCTGCAGCTCTGAGTAACTGCAAAAAGTGTTGAGATGAAGTTTAAATTCTTTTGAATGCCATTTGGTGGTGCAAATTAATGATTTAATTTGCTCTTACCACTAGCTGTGGGATTATTATACTTAAAAAACTTACTTGTCCAGTTCTGCAGTGAACATACATGTGCTACTTAAGGTGCTTTATATAGATTAACCAGAAACTTTAGTCTGGGTTCCTAGAAATGCAAATCTTTTGCTCTGATTTTGCTCATTCACACATACCAGTCACTGTTCTAGCAGAATGCACCAAATACCATCAAATTGCCAGTAGGTTAAAAGTAGTTAAAAGTTCAGTGTAACTAATGGAAGGCTGTGTGAGAAACTGAGGACACTGCCTTCCATTTGTGTGGAGCGCTAGCCAGGGTTTGAAGAGTCTTCCAGTGGCTCATGTGGGAGGGCACAGCTTGTAACACCGCAGAGCACAGGTGTCTTCTGCTAGTTTAGAGAAATGAAGGAAACATGAAATGTATGGAAGAAGCATTAAGACAAAGATAGCATTCCTGCAAAGAAGTGAGGAAGAAGGCAGAGTTGACACGGTTTTCAGGTGTGAGATGTGTGGCACAAGGCAAACCCATAGAGAAATGAGAGTGTATTAGTTCTGCTGCTTTTGCAGCAGTGACTTTTCCTTCCTGCAAAAATGATTTCAAGTTTATAATTTTTGGAGTCTTAATTGTGGAGAATTTAGAGCCATTCTAAGAAAAGAGGCTGGATGGACTCAGTTGAGACTTGCTCAATCAAATAAATGTTTAAAATTAAATTTCTCTTAAAGATGAGAAAGTTAACCAAATTAAAAAGGATTGCTCCTACTGTGTAGTTTAATGTAAGAATAACCTAAGGGTTAATGTTCTCAAATACTTATTTTTGGACAAATGGTATTGCTGGATATGTGTGTATGTATGTACCTATATTATTCCTCAGGGTCATTTTGTAAAGAATTTGGGAAGCGCTGGAGATAAAGAGACAGAGACAGAAGTTCTTCTGCTTGAGCATGATGTACCTCACCAGGCTTTTTCCCAGGCTGTCCTTAGTTTCCTACCAAAAATGCCATGGAGCATTACAGAAGAGGTAATAATTCGCAAATTATTGTAGTAATTACTGTACTTTCTCCTTCAGTGCAAACAGTGACATTGTTGAACATCCCAATGCACCAGTAATACATGAGAAATGTTGTCCAGAACTGTTCTGTCTTAGTGTGAACTTTCAGCTGGATTTCGTATGGAAATAAGACCACTTCAAGTTCTTGCATTTTGGCTAAAAGTGCATTTGTTGGGGATAAATGTTTTAAGATAAAGATGATATTACAGGTTTTGCTAAAGAATAAAAAGATAAAAGAAGGTTTTTTGCAAAGGAGAGAGACTGCAATTCCAGCAATTATACAGTCATCCTGAAGAGTTTTTCATCTTCCAATACAGCTTTGTAACCAAATGTGTCATGCCAATTAATCTGAGGCATGGAGACTTTAATATATTTCTACTGTAATACAGTAATTAAAGAAAGAGAAATTTGTGTTTACAGAATTGCTCATATAAATACAGTTAGTGAATTTTACGTTTTCCCCAGTAGCTTAAATACAGGAAATGGTTGCTTTATAAGTTACAGGAAAATGTCATCAGGGAACAATTTGAGCATGATATTTTTTGATTTGGGTTGGGCTGAGTGTTTCTGGGTTTGCATTTTATTTTCCTGGAGGTCGGCTACTTTTGTTATAATTTACTACTTACTCCTTTTTTTTTTTTCTTGAATGTGGAAACAGTCAGTTATCTAGTCTGATACCTGAGATCTTTTTGTAGCCATTTTGCAAGGATAGATACTTCCAAAGTGTGTAGTTCCTTTCAACTATTTAGACATCTAAGCCTTAGAAAACTAGACTTGATAGCAGTCATATCCAAGACAAGTCATTCGGCTGGACATCAGTCAAAATTTCACTTAACAAAATCTTGATTCCTCATTCTGCTAATTCTAAGATCATGATGAAACTATGGTTGTGTTCTGATTCTCTTCCTTATTTCTGTAAAACAACAAAAAAATTAGTACTTAATCTTCTGTGTTACTTTTTCTATCATTGTAGTTTCTGCATATCTTTTGATTTTGTCCTAAAACAAACAAAAAAACTGCCCAAAACAAAATAAGCATTCTGAAAATATTGATTGCTTGAGAAAATCTTATGTAGTATGCTTTTCTCAAATGATCATTTTTACTTTGAAAAGAAAGGTGTTCTTGAAAACAATTTTTTGTTTCTTTTAAATTTCAGGATATGAAACACAGGGAGGACTTAAGGCATCTGACTGTTTGTAGTGTTGATCCTCCTGGTTGTACAGATATTGATGATGCATTACATTGTAGAGAAATAGGAAATGGAAATCTAGAGGTATTGTATCAATCCAGTCAATTATTTATTTACTTCTTCCTTTATTTTACAAACAGTGAAGTAGTAGTAAATGACATGTGCAAAGCTCCAGATCTGTTGTAAGTAAATTAGTGGTGTTTGCACAGCTGCAGGATGGTAATAAAAAAAGGGAGTTGATTTGCATCAGAGCAGGGTCAAAAGTGGGAATTTAGCATCTTCTAAATTCACCCTGCTTTATCTTCATTTGACATGAGAATTTAACATAAAATTTATTTACTGCTTTAGCTAAGTATTATAAACAAGGATATTTACAGCTAGGATAAGGAACAAAATAAAAAAAAAAAGCTAAGCTACTGCTGTAATGCCTGTGGAGTTTTTATTTTATTAAAAAAAAAAGGCAGTAAAAAAACTACAGGCCTAACAGCAGCTCTCTACTCCCTTATGTCTGAATCAGTCACATTGTCTTCTTTAGAAATTAGTTTGGAATTGTAATTGCAGGGTGTGCCAGAATGGAAGGTCTAGCAAACAGAAAAGCAAAAAGAAATTTGCAGTAAGTCTTGAAGAACATGAAAGAGGTTATTTGAGCCCTAAAAGAAAAATTGCATTGTTAGTGAATATAACTTTCCCCTAAATGTACAAATGCCCTTTTTTGAATAATTGCTGCAGTTGTTCACTTTTTTTAATATCAGTATGAAAGATTTTAACTATTCTTATAAAAAAAAATACAGGATCTGCTGAAAGGAGCTGGGAATGGATAAATTGATCTGTAAAAGTGTGAGCCAGTGTCTTACAATCTGAGAACTGTTTCTGTTTCATGAGGTGCATAACGTGATTCTTGTTTTTTAGGTTGGTGTACATATTGCAGATGTCAGTCATTTTATTCGCCCAGGAAATGCTTTGGATGAGGAGTCCGTAAAAAGAGGAACAACAGTATATCTCTGTGAAAAAGTAATTGTTTTCTACAGCTTCTTGTATGATTTTCATTGCTTTCCTCTTTTAATTCTTGGGAGTGGAGACATTATCTCTGAGCTATTTTTCTCTGAGGAGAAAAAGAAAGTAGACAAGTTGTCTAAGACAACTTTATTTTCCATTTTATCTCTTAAAAGCCACTATCTGGACAATATCCCATTCAACTGTGGTTTGAAGCATTATTAGCATGTGGTTCTGAAACTGGAATATTGTTTTAATTCCAATCTGAAATTGCAGAAGGGGCCTGGTTTTGCCTTTTCCATTGTTTTTTGCATTTTTTGGATAGCTAAATCTCTGAAGGTTCCTATGATTTGCATTCATTAATGCTGTAGACTTAGTCCTGGTTATTTCTTCCAGACAACAATTTCTTTTCAGAAATCACTGTTACTAAAAAGATGATAACTAAAATGAATCTTGGAATGAATTTTCTTAAAGCAGCTTACTTTTCTTTCAGAAATCTGAGCTTTCTTGGCAAAAAAAAATTATCTCCAAGCTTTCATTATATTAAAAATCAGGAAGTTAAAATACTAACTTATAAAGTATTGGTTTTTATTCTTTACTTTGCAGAGGATTGATATGGTTCCAGAGCTACTTAGTTCCAACTTATGCTCCCTGAGATCTAACGTGGACAGGTATATGTATATGATCCATACTTCGATCCTGGCAAGAAACTACAGTGGTTTATGTATGGATTTTAATAGATTTTCCCCTCCTTCTCTCTCTCTCATAGGCTTGCATTTTCATGCATATGGGAGATGAACCATAAGGCTGAAATTCTAAAAACCAGATTTACTAAGAGTATTATTAATTCCAAGGTAAGTCATGTAAATATTACTATGATTCTGGAAAAAAAAGCTGTCAACTGTATTATAAAAACAGTGATCAACAGACTTGATAATAAAGTTTTCTTTCTGAATAATGATTTATATTTTATTCGAATTAGAAAATGGTGCTGAAATACTGAAAATAAAGAAAATGTTTGATTCTTCCGTGTTATTCTCAGCCTCTAAGGCTGCAGTGTTTATGTGTGCTGTTACTGTGTGTATGATGCATATAGGACATGGCTGATATATAGTCATTTAACTAGTCAGTTAAATTCAGTGGATTCTGCAGATGTTCGATACATTTCTGAAAATTAGACCTCTAATATATAAAATACATGGGATCAGCAAAAAAAACCCCATGGTAATATGCCTGGTATGTCTTAATATCCTGCACAGACCTGTCCTCATTTGTCCATTATTCTTTGTGAATAACAGGCATTTAGGTATTGAATGTAAAGCTTTCTATTCTTGTGAATCAAGTTACGACAGCAAGCTGCACTTTCTGCAAGACAGAAAGAATTATGGGCTTTTATTTGTGTTCAGTTATGTATCACGATGTCTGCTTTTTTTGACCTCTTCAAGGCTTCTCTTACATATGCTGAAGCACAGATGAGAATTGATTCAGCAGCTATGAATGATGATATTACTACCAGCCTTCGTGGACTAAACAAATTAGCAAAAACTCTGAAGAAGAAAAGAATTGATAATGGGTAAGCATGCAGTGTACCTGTTACCTTTTCCCCCACCTTTTTTTCTGACTGTTCTTGCTGTCAAAATATATAATGGTTCTGGTTCCATTTTTCTAGAGAAAATCTTTTGAAAGAGAAGTATTTTGCCATTTTGATTTGCATGACAATGCTTATACTTACTTCCCAAAAAATACAAACTTGGGATATTAACTTTTTCTTCTTCAAACGGTCAATCAAGATGAATGTCATATAGTCATAAAAACACAACTAGAGGAGTAGTGTTTGGAATTTTAGGAGCTTCTATGGTGTGTATTTGCATGACATTTTCTGCAAATTTGAGTATTAATTCCACAATTTTGTTTTTACTTTCTGCTAATTTTAAATTACAGTGTCATGATAACCCCAGATGATGTTACATGCTTGCAGCTCAGCTGCTTTGTCTTCTTTACTGTAATTTTTCAATACCACTCACTGTCTTCCAGAGCCTTGACACTTGCGTCACCAGAAGTTCGTTTCCACATGGACAGTGAAACTCATGATCCTATTGATCTGCAGACTAAGGAGCTCAAGTATGCATTTTATTTATTAGCTGCTTCAGGGTAGGGATGGAATTAAAGGCATGTTTAAGTAGCACCATTTAATTAACAAGGTACAAAGTTCCTATAATATTACAGGGCAGTCATAGAATTAGAGGATGGTTTGAGGTGAAGGAACCTTGGAAGCCCACCTAGTTCTAATCCCCCTGCCATGGGCCCAGACACTTTTCCTCTAGACCAAGTTGCTTAAAGCCCCAGCCAGCCAGGGCTTTAACATTTCTAATGATAGAGCATCCACAACTTCTTTGGTCAAGTTTATCCTCGGAAAGAAAATTCTTCTATTTTACTGCAGTATTTATTTAGCGAGTCTTGAACTATATGCTTCATATGTGAATTTCTTAGGAAGAAGTCAAGAGGTTTATCTATTGGGTCTTTTCAGGCATTTTAATGAGCGTTTTTCTTTAATTTGATATTTTCGAATATTTCAGGGTTTTTTTTCCTTCTGACTCAGTATTTGGAGCTTAATAATCATTGTTTTTAGTCTTAAAATTGCTTGCCTACTTGTATAAATGTTCAAAACCACTAATTAATATTATGTAACATTGTTAAGATGGTGAAATGTTCCTTCATTAGGCACACAAAGTAAATGTCTAATGTTTTTCTAACAATATAAAATATTTATCTTGATAGAGAGACAAATTCCATGGTTGAAGAGTTCATGTTGCTTGCCAATATTTCTGTTGCACAAAAAATTTATGATGAGTTCCCAGAGTTTGCCTTGCTCCGGAAACATCCTGCTCCTCCCCCATCAAATTATGACATCCTTGTGAAGGCTGCAAAGTCCAAGGCAAGTTTTTACCATGCTAATTAAGAGAATTAATTATGAAAAGCTGTATTTTCTCTCTAGTTGGCCACTTACTCAGGAATAAGGGCTGGAAAGTATTTTGAAAGTGTATCAGCTACACTTCAAAATTGCTGGTGATTGTAGAAGGATAATTGTACCTCCAGGCAAAAGGAAGAATCCCGTGCTTTTTAAACCCTTTCTTAGGTAAAGAAAACATATCGTTCTCTAAGTCTTGCATTGTAGCACTTGTGAGCTACAATGTTTCTCCTCTTCAAGTCCCATGTGATTTTTGAGCCAGTTTTTGCCTTTGGATCACATACATTATTGATGTACTTAAAAATTGATCAGTTATATCAAATAACATGTTTCTCTTAAAGTCAGGAAGTAAGAAAATATGTTTATAGTTTCCATCTTCTTCATAGATCAGCTAGAGGTTTATTTAGCCTGAAACAACTTAAGAGTAAGGAGTCTGAACGGAAAAAACCTGCTTTTTCAGTTTCAAGATCTTTTATTTGAGCTTAATTTGTAACCTTGTAGTTACTGTGATGTGCATTCGTATTTCCTTTCCCTTCAACTGTTTCCCCACCCCCTTTTTTTTCCTTGAGGTCAAGAGAGAAACTCCCTGATTCTCTCAGTTGACATAAATAGAAAAGCCTAAACCTAGCCCATTTCATTTTCCACTGCTATAATACTGAAATGATTTCATTTGTGTTCTGAAAATTATTTTAAACTGTTTTATTTGGAAAGCTAAATTCCTGTACATAGATAAACATTATTTTAAATAAATCAAAGCAGCTTTTTACTACTTCAGACACAATCATCACAATTAGGTATTAATATGCTATATTTATACTTTCTTAATAAAAATTCAATTATCTTACCATAATACAGGCATAATTTGATCTCTGGATTATACTTTATTGTCAGTGCTATATGTGAAGGAAAGAGCATTCAACTGATTATGTGATGAAATTTACATTCTGTTTCTGGAAATTAAAAATGCATTTTTACACTACCTGAATTTTTATCAGAGAACACTAGCACAGGGAACAAATTGTCATATACAGTACTAGTTTTACATATCACGTTTCCAAGTATACATTATAATGGTTTTGCAGAGGAAATACCATTAAGTCAATTACTTACCTTGTGCTTGGATGAGAATCCTTGTGTGGCATAAATACACAGGGGTTTTTTTACATTCTTTCTAATTTAATAAAGGGACAGAAAAATCAAACCAGAGGAAATAAAACTGTGTTAATATTGGCATTAGGTATTTCTTAGTTCAGAATGGGTGTCTTTTCTGAATTCCAAGGCAACATTTTGCTTTTTGAGCACTAGTAATAATGAGTGAGGGACCTGTGCATGGATGGATTTTGTTTGTTTATTTGCTTTTGTAATAGTGGCATTCCATGACATTATTAGGTGTGATACCTGTGCCAATTGCTAAGATTATCCTAGATGTGCCTGTTATATTTCTGCTTATATCCTTAATACTTGTTAGTAATATCTGACCTTCTGTTCTTTTCTTCTCTCCTTTCAGAATTTGGAGATCAAGACAGATTCAGCAAAGGCTTTAGCTGAATCATTAGACAAAGCTGAATCTCCTAAATTCCCCTACCTAAATACACTGCTGCGAATTTTGGCCACTCGCTGCATGATGCAAGCTGTTTATTTCTGCTCGGGAATGGATAATGATTTTCATCACTATGGTTTAGCCTCACCTATTTATACTCACTTCACCTCACCTATAAGAAGGTACTTGTATTTTACAAAAGTTTCAGAGAAAAGAAATAAGTGATTTATTTGAGAAAAAATTGTGGTGTTGTCCATTTGAAAAAAAAGTTTCTGTTCAGCATTACATTTTAGTTGAAACAGCAGTGGCTTACATGATGGTCCATCTTCATGTACACTCCCAGGTTTACAGTCCATGACTCCTAAGGTTTAGTAACATTTAAAAAGAATACAAAAATAATAGGAATACATCCCTAATGCAGATGTCAGGCATAGAAATGCACTTTGGGGTCAGTCAGCATTAGTCTTAGCCAGAAGACTGAGGCAGTTTGCTCAGTCATTTTTGAGATGGAAGATATGTTTAAATTTTGAGGAGACTGTATTTTACATATGAAAACACTGGTAATTGGGAACTTGCTATTGCACCTGTTGCATGCAATGAAATCATACTTCTTGGAAAAGTATGTTTGTTTTTCCTTCTGACGAAGAAGTCACTTTGTTTTGAAGAAAATTATTCTTACTGTGCTCCTTAGAAACATTTCAAGTGTCATCTCTTAGATGTGGATTAAAATTCCTATGCATTTATATGGATAATTTGTGGAACTTCTAGGAGTCCAAATGCTAAATTTTAGTTCTTACCGGATATATTAAAAAATTCCTTGCTCAAGTACTAATAAGTTATGTTACAAGAAGTTCAAATGTGATTATGCTTTGCAGATCAATGGCATTGAAATACTATTCTACACTAAATTAGTCTAATTTCATGGTAAAGGGAAGGATTGGCTTAAAATGCCATGGTGAAAGATCATTCTTTATTCCAAAAATAAAACTTTGTTTCTTTTTCTGGTACAATAAAGAATTTATCTTAGCAAAGAGTATAACAGTATTCTGACTCTGCTGTGCATCTCTGGTCAGCAAAGAGATTGATGCTGAATTAACAGAGGGAGTTGTCAGCAGATGGCCATTATTACAAAAACTTAAATCTGTAAGATTCAAAAAAACAAATGTATGTTCAGAAATTTTTTTATTGATTTTGAAAAACTATGTCTTATTATGTCATTGATAATTTTAACCTCATCTTTTCAGGTATGCTGATATCATAGTCCATCGGCTTCTGGCAGTGGCCATAGGAGCAGACAGTACTTACCCAGAACTCACAGATAAACGCAAACTGGCAGAGATGTGTAAAAATCTCAATTACCGACATAAAATGGCACAATATGCACAAAGAGCCTCTGTTGCATTCCATACACAGGTAAGTAGTTCTGAGATGTTATGTTCAACCATAGACACTGCTAGGGCAAAACCAAGCAAGAGTACAAAAGTTATAAAGGCTGAGGGATGCTTCTGACAAAAAGCTTAAAACATTACTTTGCCTGTTCTGAAAAATTCAGAATGGCAGAAAAAAGAATCCTGAGGATTCTTTTAGTTTTGTGCTTTTATAAACATGAATGCATAATACTATAGTAATGTTTTAAATGGTTTATGTTATATTTTAAAATGTACTTTGAGGATATGCTGTGTAGTTATCAGTAAGTATAGATGTGTATTTGAATGTTTTATTTCCCTGAGATAGTATATTCATAATTCAGAAGAGAATGTTCTAGTGCTTTTTTTTTCTTATTTGTGTGTTTTACTTTTGTTTTCTTATTTGTATATTTTACTTTTGTTACAGCTGTTCTTCAAAACCAAGGGAGTAGTAAACGAAGATGCATATATATTATTTGTAAGAAAAAATGCGATTGTGGTTCTGATTCCCAAGTATGGGTTAGAAGGAACAGTCTTCTTTGAAGAAAAAGACAAACCAACACCAAAACTGGAGTACAACAGTGAGGTATGTTACTATTATTCTTAAGGTTTGTTCTTAAAAACCATTATTTTTTGATATGGTAAACGAGCAGAATGACTAAAATCTATTCTAGTTGGATTTAGAAAGGTAAGAGAGGCTTTTCTAAATGCAAGTTCATTAATCTCTCATAGTAGTGCCAGTATAGTCTTTGTTAAGTCTAAATAAGTAGGTTCTGACAAGAATTTGTTTCTGTAATAGATAGTACTGACATCTAATTATCTGATTAATTACTGCAAAAAATGTATGTACCACATATTACAAAATTGAATATTCAGTACAGTAATTTTTTGTTATTTTTATTTACCTGTAACAGTGATATTTTCATACAAAAATATTTATTTGTATAAAAGCATAAGACATTGCAAATAGAGAGTATTTATACAAAATTTGGACTTTCAGGTGCCATCACTTACTGTGGAAGACACAACATTACATGTATTTGATAAAGTTAAAGTGAACATTATGTTAGATGATTCCAACATCCAACATCAGAAAATGCGCATGGTTTTGGTAGAACCCAAGGTAAGGCACAAAATTCTTAGAACTGTATTATCCTTCAAAAATGTTTAAAAATCATCATGTGGTAAAGTTGAAATTTTACCCAGAAGGAAAAATGGAGTTTAGCAGCAGCTATTAATAATTGCTTTATTTCCACCCTCAGTAAAACACAGGTCTGCCTTCACTGGCTGTTGAAAAGAATAGAGCCCTCTAAATTAAACTCCATTCTGGACTCATTAAGATATTTCCACTGTTGGGAAAGATGATGATTTTCCAAAGTAATGTACTGAATTTCACAGTTCTGTAATCAAATGCCCCTCTGAAAATCTCTCAAAATTCGGTAGGATTTTCTCTTTTCTCCAGTGAATTACAGTGTAACTGTGATGGGTGGCTCAGAAGAAAACTGTTTAATTGCTGGCTGTCAGTGGCAGTTATGTCTTACAACTCCCACAATATAAAAATTCTCTCTTGATGTTGTAAGAACTGTAATGACCTAATAACTCTCTAGTCTCAAGACGTTTCATTTCTAGTTTCTTTGCGCATTTGGGACGCTGGTGTTTTCACTTGCTCTCATGCTTTAGGCTTGTGCTCTTAGAGTAAGGTATGTGTGACTTTCTTGGTAAAACAGATGGTTGCAGCAATTGAGTATCCCTTATCCCAGAGGAAAAAGACAACCCAAAAGAAGCAAGAGCTTTCTGTTTATACAGTCAGTTTTTTCCTGTGAGAAATCATACTTCCAATCACATGTAAATAAATTCTTATCTTTGAGCTGTTGTATGAGCTTGAACTATAGAATGGTTTGGGTTGCAAAGGACCTTTAGAGATCATCTAGTCCCAAGCACCCTGCCATGGGCAGGGACACCTTTCATGAGATCAGGCTGCTCAAAACCCCATCGACCCTGGCCTTGAACACTTCCTTGTGGATGGAGCATCCACATCTTCTCTGGGAAACCTGTTCCAGTGCCTCATCACTCAGAGTAAAGAATTTTTTCCTAATACCTAAACTAAACCTACCCTCTTTCAGCTGGGGGGGTGAGGGGGAAGAAGCCGTTCCCCCTTTTCCTGTTACTGGATGCCCTTGTGAAAAGTCCCTCTCCACCCTTCTTGTAGGCTCTCCCCTTTCAGGTCGTGGAAGGCTGCTCAAAGGTCTACCCTAGAATCTCTTTTCCAGGCTGAAAAACCCCAACTCTATCAGCATTTCCTCACAGGAGAGCTGCTCCAGCCCTCTGCTGGTTTTTGTGGTCCTCCTATGGACTCACTCCAGCAGGTCCATGTCCTTCCTGTGCTGGGACCCCAGAGCTGGATTCTGCCCTGCAGGTGGGGTCTCACCAGAGCAGAGCAGAGGCCCCTCCCTGGCCCTGCTGCCCACGCTGCTTTGGATGCAGCCCAGGACACATTTGGCTTTCTAGACTGAGTGCACATTGCTGGGTCATGTCCAGCCTCTCATCCACCCCCAAGTTCTTCTCAGCAGAGCAGCTCTGATCTGTCCATCCCTCAGAGCCTGTGTTGAGTTGAATCCCTGTGATTTCAAAAACTAGGAGTAGACAATGAAAATTGTAGCAGAGAGGAACCCCTGCATCCTGTTGTGCATTCACACGCTGAGCCTCTGCTTGTGCTCCCCCAATTCTGGCTTGTCAAGAGTTTCTGTTATGGGCATGACTCAGGAACAGTCCTATGGCTATGACTCCAGTCTGAGGGACACTTTGAAAACAGACACAAAGTAAGGCTAATGCCAGCTGATGGTTGGGGTGCAAAGAACCTGCTGGCTTTGTCAGGAGGGGTGCTGCTGCTTTTCTTTGCCTTTTTCAGCTTTTATTTCAGGTGAGTGCTCTACCTGTGATTGTTCTAAGATGGTAAACCCCCTTTTAGGTGATTTTCTAAACCAGAAGTTCCTGATATTGACACAGTGGTTGTAGAAGTTCTGTACAAGTAAACTCAAGTTTTACCAGGATAGTAAAAATTGAATAAAAATGTTCTGACTTCTGTTCTTTCCTTACTGCAGATATTAGGAAATGATATGCCTGCAAGTCTGTCTGCAGAGGCAAAAAGCAAGGATGAACCAGAGAAAAAGAAAAAGAAGCTACAAAAATAGCTGGATATAAAAATTAAGAAGAAATCACAAGTTTTTGCATTTATATATTTTTCCCTATGGGCAAAATAGTAGGAAGGAGGTTTTGTTTACTTTTTAAATACACATTTTAATAATCTGTAAAGAATTTTTTTAAAGCTGCTTTTTTATTACTATGAATGCAGAAGAAGTTATAAAATCATGTATATCTACACCTTTGTCCTGTGGGTGAAAATAAATATTTCTGCAAAATGAAGAAGTGATTGTAGAGTTTCTTGTTAATAGTCGTAAGGCTGGTTTGAGAGTCTGACAGAAGTCAGCAATTCAGTGCATTCTCTTCAGCACCTCAGAACTGAAAGAAGTAATTGAACAATACAGGTACTAAAGAAATGTCTTTATTCTGTTTCACTACTCAATTTACAATTAGACATGTTAAAGGACTCTCGTTAAAACTACTGATACTAATTTAATGTAAACAATGACCGTTTTGTGCAATATGTGCCAACCAATGCATTAACAGCTATAGAAACAGAATGGTCAAGTGATTTCCATGGTAATTTGCACAGTAGGTTCCTTCTACAAATCAATTGTACAAATATAATAAAAAAATAGGCATGTTTTCATAAAATAAATATTTCTCATCTAACTGAAGACTACAAAACAGGACAGAAAATACAGGCAATCCACGTGGGGGGATCCTTTATCACTTCTCACATTCACCCATTTCCGCTGTTACTTTTTCCTTATTTTTAAGAAAACACTAATACAGGATGAAATTAAATACTTTAGGAATTGCTTTTTTACTCGTGAATACTTCAAAAGCCTCTGATCATTGAACATATTATGAAAACAATCAAAAAGCTTAGTTACAACCAAATCTTAATTTTACATGTAACTCAGAAGAACTCAGAAACAGATCATAATTTGGACCACCCTGCTTAATGTTCATTAAATTTACATTACTAAAATAGTAATCACAATTGCAAAAATAAATCCTTTGTACAGTATTTTGAATTGATTATTGTTAAAATTATCATGAGAAACAGAAATGACACAAGTGCATACATAACTTTTAAACCTCAGACAAGTTGTATCCTACTTTTGAGTGACAAAACTTAGAAGCTAAAGCTAAGAATATTTTGAAAGCTCTATCGTTTTCCAGAAGTCTGAGTTCATTTCGTACTTTTAACAAAATTTATTCCTTAGCAGTTACCAGTTCAGTGTATTTCCATCATCTAGTAGGGCACTGTTTGGAGATCATGAAATAGCTGATATATGACACTAGATTCCATTACTGTCAATTCCACATGCATTACAGAAATGGTGATTAAATCGCTACAGAAGTAAAAATAATGCACATCATGTTTGCTGATTAGATTTCTAAAGTAAAATTTTTTGTATTTATTTTTGCAATGTGAGAACTACAATCAAGTGATACAGACAGACGTTTCCCTTTTTCTTAAATATGCTTTACAGAAAGCCTTCACTAGGAAATTATTAATGAAAATATTTCAAGAACTGTTCTATTCAAGCAACACACAACTCTCAGGTCTGACACATTCCTTTTAATGCCAAGATTCTGTTCACACCTCCCCTTTTAAGATTTTTTTTAAATGTTGTCTTGCCTTCAAATTTAGGTCTGACCAATAGGTTTTCAGGCCTAGTGTGCCAATAGCTGCTCATCAGCCACTGTCTGTCACTTTGGTACAAGCTTTTCTGTAGGTTGTAGAATAGAACAGAAAGCACAACTTCCATCCAGTATCCTGGGATATCCTTGCTATAAAAAGAGAGGAAGACTGCTTCACCTGGAACACCTGTTAGAATGGACTTCTCTTTTTCATTAATCCAACATTTTTTTCCAGAGCTCTACAAAAACAAAGCCCAGAAATACCAGTGTATCCCTTATCTCATCTTTTTGTCTTAGTCACTAGGGCCACAAGATTACCATAAGGATTTTTCCCCCTATTCACATGTGGAGGCCAGTAGGCACATTCACATTTACAAATTCCAGGAGGTTCTTTTAAACCAAATCTGATTTGGGTACACAAAGGGAGTTCAGGCTTCTGACAGCCCCTCAATCCA
The DNA here is from genome assembly GCA_013400955.1 of Drymodes brunneopygia. Lineage (NCBI taxonomy): Eukaryota > Metazoa > Chordata > Aves > Passeriformes > Petroicidae > Drymodes > Drymodes brunneopygia. Next base: position 624,242 of record VZTZ01049109.1, read on the forward strand.
TCATTTTAATTCACTGATGGTTTTCTTGAAAGGATCAAAGGTTTGCTTGTATTCATACTTTTGGTAATAAACGGCATGCAAAAGTTAATTGTATTTTTAAGGATTTATCTAAATATTTTGGTAATTTTTGTAAGCAACATAATAATACTAGGAATTAAACATGAGTGATGTATAATGGTTTACTTTAATAGAAGAAAGACTGCACCATTCTCTTAGTGATGCACTGAGACCAATGAATCTTATTGCACCTTCTTAGGTTCCTTCCAAAGGGTACCAGAGCATCAATTTGGACACAAGTGTTCTTCAAAGATACTGGTGGTGTCAGGTGATCAAGTTTAGCACTAATACAATTACCAAAGCAACAACACTATCTTTTAAAGTAACCAATAATACATTTTACTTAAGTACCTGGTAAGCCTAACTGACATTACAGATTTCTGTCAAACCAAGGAGAAAGCTGTTCAAAGAATTGCTCAACAGCTTCTTTTAACATAAAGCTTATTTTAAATTACTAAGAGAACCTAAACTTGGTGTTTGCTCTCATCACACCACAGCAGTTCACTTCTGTCCAGTGACTTACTCTTGGTACCAGTGCTAGTCTTTATGGAGCCACACAATGTATCTGGTTGGAGAAAAGCAATCCAAATCCAGACTATTACCCCTTTTACCTTTTCTTTTCCAAAAGCAAAATGACCTTCATGCCTTTAGGAGGGACAAATCTTAAAATACAGGTGATTGTGTAGTTATACTGGTTCCTATGCAAGTTATCCTAGGCTGCTTGTGGAATCCACCCAAGTCACAGAAGGAATACAATTCTGAAAGAAACCTACTGTTTGTCTGTACCAAATCTAGACACCTTAATTTTCAAAAAGGATCACTTAATGATACTAATAAATTTCTTATTGAGACCTGAAAAATCCCATATTATTTAAAAACTCCCTTAATATATACCAAATAGTTTATTACATTTGCATTAGAAAAGCAAAATAGTATGTATAATCCAAGTAATTGAGGTCATATGTATAAAAATTTATTAGACACCACAGCTTAAGTTCTCCATCAGAAAACTACATACCACTTTTGTGAAATCCCTGAACTTGATTTTCATTTTTATGTTTCCAAGCAGAAATGTTGCAAGTTGCATTTTGACCAAATACTGTGCTATGTGTTTTGGCTTTCTGAAAACAGGATTGCTTCTCTGGAGATTTCATTCTCAGCAACTGATTGTCCTTATGGCTTAAAACAGAACACTCCTAGGTAAATAAGAAAAAGTTAGTTTTAAAACCATTTTAACAGAAATTCTCCAGAAGAAACAAGATCTAAGCTTACTATCTGCAAATTTCAAGTATAGTAAGTACCTTAAGTACTAACTCTACTCTTCTGATATGAGAAAGAAATGAAGTAACTCATTTTCTCTACAGAGATCTTTGAACCACCTCATTTCAGGGGCTCACATGCTCTGAATGTCTGAATGAGCCAGATGAGGGCTGAATCTTTCAGCCTGCAATGTCTGTGCTTTTTTCTTTGTATTCCCTGGAGGTTCTCAGTTGTAAGATTTGAATGAAGCACTTAATGCCTTCACACTTTACTCCTAATCTAAAATGCAAAATTTGGTTTAGTCAGGACCCAGCAGTTCAAAGACTAACAGTGGGAAAAGGCAGCTGCGTGACATTGGCAAGTCCTTCTAGGATGGGTTTGATACCAGAGAATTCATTCTGCTAAGTACATGCACACATAAAATCCATGTCCAACAGGGTGGCTGGGGAGGATCTTAGATGAATATTTTTAGAAGTTAATGACAAAATATCCATCTATTGTTCTTGTAAGGGCACATTTGTCCTAGTCTTAAAAGAACAGAGTTTAAAATTTGATGTCAGCAGTCTCAAAGACACCATCAGTCTGCCCTTCCCCTTGGCAGAGGGCTTTTAGCATGTCACATCCAACAGTGAAGTCAGGGCCGAATGGGTTTACTTGAGGTTTTTTATATCTGGTCGGTATTGTCTCCCCTTGAAGGACTAAGTTAGTAGCACCGTGTGACCATAATTACTGAGAGGAAATGATCTTTGCTCTCTTCTCCAAAGAAACTAGCCTTTCTTCCAATTCTCTGGAAGAAGTAGAACTCCTTCCTATCAGTCACAAGATTAAGGGGTTAGGAGCCTTGCTAGATATGTATTGTCTTCTGTAATTTGTTTTTCAGATAGGTCATCAAAGGGCTTGTAATCAAAAGAGTGTACCCATGCAGAAAGTTCCCCACCAAGTCAGCGTGCCAGGTATGGTCTAGGAAACTTGACGCTAAGTTTATAAAAATTAGCAGCAGACACTTTTTTCCCAGAAAGGCCCTTCTCCACAGGCACATGTTTAAAAACTTAGCAATAAATGAAGCAGTAAGAACAAAAGAAACAAAAATAAGAGACTACAATAGTCACGAGCAGCCTCACTACTGCTATTCATGCATATACCTGTTTCCTCCAAAACAACCTTTGCTTTTATCATAAAACATATTAATTTTATTGCCAGTTTAAGATATTTGTCCTGCATTTATTCAACATAGTATCTGAAGTGATACTACATTAACATCTTTATTATCATCTGACAGTCTCTCCCCTCAGGCTCCCTGAAACAAAATCAAACGGGGAATGAAGGCTTTAGATGGGAAGCTGATCACTTTTTTACTACAATTTAACTCCTTACCTTTGTTCTAAGTAGCTGAGATTTATTCTGAAACATGACGGTATTCACATCATTTTCTCTGCAACTGTTTTCAGCCCCTGCATTATCCATAATGCTATTTCCACAAGTCTGTGTATTGTAACCACTGTCCACCTGAAATAAAAAAGCAGGGCTTGAAAAATGTATTGTAATTTAACACAAATCCCTCAGATACCTGATATGATTTACATTTGATTAACAGAACTTAATCCAAAAAACCAACTATGACTGGTGAATACCAAAAGCAAATTGTAAGCAGGTCTGTCAAATGAGTTTGGATTAAGGTAAATGTACTACTGCACATAGCAACACAAAAATAATTATAATTTCTATGCTAACTCCACTGAAAAAGGAGAGGGAAGGGATGAAAGTCACGATACTGCCTGCATGCCACATCCAGTAAGAGAAAATAACAATTACTTCCAGATTAGTATATGCATTCCAAGTTATGTTGAGCTCAGTTGCACAGAGAAACAAACTAATATATTTTTACCTGAATACTACTGTTGTCACAAGGAATTGCGCTGCTTTCTGCAAGAGGTGACATGCACATGCGAGAGCTTTCAATACTGAAAGTAATGCCTGTCATAAAGCTGGTCATTGGTGTATTGCTACTGCCAATTGTTTCTTTTATCCAAGTGTTTTCCTCTGACACTTCAGCTGCATCAGCCATGTCTACAGTATTATTTTCCTTTAAGCCTTCTATATCCTGAAATGATGACAACCTCTGATGACAACCTTCTGAGTGATCTGGTGCAATAGACACAGTTGCCACCACGAGATGTGTACCATGTGCAAAAGTATCACTGTCTTCCTGATGTAAAGTTATTCCATTATCCATCTCTGGGAACCGAGCTTCTGCTGGAGAAGCGTTTTCTTTGTCTTCCTCATCCTCATCATGATTCCCAACTGCAATTGGTATTCTAATGACAGAAGTCTGATACTGGGCAGTTCCTCTACAGGCTCCAAGCCTCATAGGAGAGCAATTTTTAATTGGAGAACAACCATCTATGTAAGGACTTCTTGTACTTGGGGGTGTCATTCTGTTCGAGGAAGAAGGAATGTCTGGAGAACAAAATGTCAATTTTCTTTGGTCTGAAAAAAAACGAGCAAAGTTTAACTCCACCTGATATCTGACAAAAAAACCCTCATCATTCTCAAAGCCCCACAGTCCACTGAATAATTAATAGCCAACTACAGAGTATTTCACTGACTGTTGCCTCCCAACCCAACCAACCAATCAACCCCAAAAACCAAACCCATTTCAGCTACCATGGTAAAAGCAAGTTTTTATCCCATTTTACCACCCAATTTATTTTCTATGACATGATTTGCTGTATTGGAAACCTTGTATTTGCAAATCTCATTACTCTACAGTATTCAAAGGAAAATGGGTGAAGGCTGGTTCTGTGGTTTTTTCCTAAACAAGTATCAATACATAATCTATAGGCATTTAAATTTTTGGCAGCAATGAAGTTTAAGATCAAACAAATCTATACAAACTCTGTATATAATGGTTTAGATACCATTAATCAAAATGCATAAAAATCATGTATAAATATGTATAAGCATGCCAAACATATATAATCATGTATAAACAAGACATTAAGCTTTCCCAGGTATGGACACAGCATGAAACAGTGACATTTTCTAGAGCAAGGAGAGCACAAAATGTTTGTGATTTCTTCATTAGTCATTTCATTTCAAATAATCTTCATGATGGCATGATTTGAAAGCTCAAGCTAAAGATTCTTTACCCATTGACATTAAAATGCTTCAGGCTGGGCCAAATAAGAATTGTAACCTGACTCAGTTCAAGCATGTGGCTTTAAAACCCCTCCCACACTAAATTAACTCTTAACTTTTCTTCATTCTTAATTAGGTCTCAATGCCTTCTTCCAAAATATTTTCCCTAGCTGATCTGTTGGAGGCATATACATTTCATTGTTTCACATATTTCACTGCTGAACAACAGATGTGTCATATAGGATAAGACTGCTGATCTGCCAAGCACAGGAACTTATCTCCAAACAGAAGGCGGTTCCACTAAGAATTTAGAAGTTTTTATAAGAAAAGATATATTACTCAAGATAGAGTAATATGCATACAATTAAATCATACCTGAGAGTGGTGTTTTTCTTATGTGAAAAGCAATTGGTGAAAAAGCTGGAGAACCATTATGTGCAGGAGACCTCTCTGAAAACGGGGGACTGGTTATACTTCCCAGACTATAAGCTCTTGTTCCTCCCTGAATAGGACTTGATGAAAACTGACCCTTCAGAATTAAAAAAAAAAAAA
>VZTZ01049109.1:629260-640606 GCA_013400955.1 Drymodes brunneopygia
AAAAAAAAAAAAAAAAAAAAAAATAAATCAAACCCACAGAGCATTTTTTTCATAATGTAAACTGTGGCTAATAATATGGCAGCAATGACAATCTCTAGTTTAGCTTAAATATTCCAGTTGCAGCTCTTCACCTAGACCTTATGCCTCCATACAGGGGAAAAGAGCAATGGATTTAAACTGTCATGTAATACCAACTAGGACTATTTTATCCATTATATTTAAGAACTATGAGAAACCTAGAGAATTAATGCTATCTGCATATCTAGTCAAGTGTTTAGATTAATCTAAACTTCTTATTCATATCACTGCAGATGAAAGTCAGCCACTGTTTATATTTTAATGTAATCCAATCTACTTAATTCAGCAGCAGATAGAAGAAAAGAGTATTTCTCTTTAAGAGAATGACCTTGCCTAAGACTATCATGCAAACAAAACAAAAACAAAAAAGAACCAAACAACAACAAAAAACCCCAAGCAAACAACAACAAAAACCCACTCCAAACCAAAACCCACCCCCTCACCCCCTCATCATTTCTAGCACAATGATTATATTGTAGGCGTGCTTTACTAGGTTACCGTTTTTTTTAAGATACACTATCCTAGTGTAGGGAGGTTTTTTCCATGCACTTCAACCACCAAACAGATAAAACTATATCACCTAAACCACTTTAGCTGTGCTGTGTCCACATGGGGATAAGGTTCATTTTGTTTAATTTTAAAAATAGACATAAAGTCCTGTGTTCTAATAAATGTCCATTCATCTGAAAATTCTGGCCAATGGGAAAGAGAAAAGCATATTTAGCACTGCACTTCAAATGTCCACAAGTCATTTCTTCCACTACAAATGAGTTTATGAAGTTTAAGGGAACTATAATTATATCACATGTTCATATCATCTGGTATTGTAGACAGCAATTCACAGATTTAAACAGGAGTTTTTTTGTATACCCATTTTATGAAAAAAAGGAAGATTTTAACATGCTTTCAGCAAGTCTTTTGTATATTTTAATTCCTACTTCCTTTTCATAACAAAATTAAAACATAATTCCCTATACAAAAGAATAGCAGCATAACAAAATAATTTGAGATAATAAGAAGTCAGTAGTAAAATCTTTCAAGACTTTTGTTTTGTCCACATATTTTTTTCACAATTTAGAATTAAAAAAAAAAAAAAACCAAAACCACCATCTTTTAGTCTCACACCTACTCCCTCATAAAGTTCATCCCTTCCAGCCCACCAACAGGCTTCTTACTGAATTAGATGTGTCCAGGGGGCTTCTGCACCGGACTGGAGATAATTCTATTGAACAAAGCACTCCAAGTGGCTGACTACCACATGGACTATGCAGAGAAGGGGACAAACATGCAGACACATTCCCATTTTCTTCTAAAAACAGCTTTCTTCTGAGTGATGAAGAGCTCAGATTTTCCTGAGACTGATCTGCAAATTCATCAGCTCTAAAATATTCACCTAGAAATGTGAGGGGGGGAAATTGTTTCCAATAAGAATGCAGGAAAAAAATACATTTCATTACAGAGACATCTCTAATTAAATGAAACATTTGATCTAATTTACCAATACAGCTACTAATAATCTGTTTAGGCACCTATCCCAAAGGACTGCTTGTCATCCCTATGAAACGTCACCTCTGTCTACTAAGGTTTGTTCCACTTCTGCCTATCATCCCTTAATAGTAGAGTCTGAATTTAAAAAAACAAAAAAATATTGGCTTCTATCTACTTCTCCAGAATTGTTTTATTTCTTACATCTGAGCTGTCAAACAGCTACCCCAAGCAAACCTAAACTCTTTTTCAGGTCTCCCATATGCTTTGATGGTCTTCATGATACATCGAGAGGCAAGCCAGATTAGACTCAAAGAAATTCCAGCAGTTAGCAGATAACAGTAGGAAAGCACAAAGACCCATTAAAATATGCTCAGATTTACCAGATTATTTCAGTATTTTTGCTCTTGCTCTATTCTAATGCAATATTCCCTGTAGGAGAAATTTTTCATGAGCTCTCAAACTATGTGTTGATGGAAGCATTTGTTAAAACAAAAAACAAAGGCAATAGATATGGTTCTATTTTGCTGTCCCACAGTCAGGGTTCTGAATTTCAACACTGGGAGAGAAGCATGCAGCCAAAATGCTCTGAGCTGGCTGTATCCACTGTTTCCGCCTATGAGCTGTAAGATCAGGCCCTTCCAGCCCCCTTGCCTGAGAAGGTGGCAGCAATTGCTTGATGTAGCACTTCTAATCAGTTAATTTGGACTCCTGCCTCCTCACTCAGCAGTCATGGCTTTTTTCCCACCACACAACTTCTAGTCCCCACCATGGCTTCAGGTACACTACAGGCAGTTACAGCTCAGCTTTACCCAAGGCAAGGTTGGGCTTTGAGCCTCCTGGCCAGCGTCGCTAAACCAAACAGCTCTGCTAAGACAAATGACTGCTCTGTTTGGGGGAGCACAAGGGATCTTCTGCTCATGACCTTTCAGGCATTCAGAACTGTTAACCAATTTCATAGAATTATAGAGCATCCTGAGTTGGAAGGGACACACAGGGATCATTCAAGTCCAACTCCTAGCCCTGCACAGGACACCCCAAGAGTCACACCACTAGCCTGAGAGCATTGTCTCTTGAACTCCCATCAGGCTGCTGCTCTGACCACTTCCCTGGGGAGCCTCTTCCAGTGCCCAACCACCCTATGTGTGAAGAATCTCGTCCTGCTATCCAACCTGAACCCACCCGACTCAGCTTCAGGCCATTCCCACAGGCCCTGTCTCGGTCACCAAAGAGATAAATGCCTGCTCCTCCTCTTCCCCTCATGAGGAGGTTGTAGATGGCAATGAGGTGTCCCCTCAATCTCCTCCAGGCTGAACAATTTCCAACTGTCATCCATATCCCTCCTTTTTTATTTTTATGTCCATATTCATATCATTTAAGTCACATGTCCCATGCAACACGCAGTAACTGTCTATTTAGAACACATACCTAAAACTTTCATTCATACATTTCGTTTTCAGTATTTCACAAGACAAACACCTAGCCAACAACACAATACCAAGTTTTTTATTTAGACATTAATAATTAAATTTAGATACTGCATGACATACCTAGTATTTTCTCTAAATTAAAATCCACTGGCAAAGACAGCACTGTCTGACAAGCAGCTGCAATGAATAAAAACAACAAAATTAGCTTAGAGTGACCTTTTACTAAAGCTGTAGAAATAAAAGTTCACTTTCAAATTGCACTGCAATTGAGCTATTTAAATTACAGTTGCAATAAGGAAAAGTACTAATTAAAGTACGATTCTGATTTCACAATGCTACATGCAGCACGCTAGGCTTAGAGATAAAAACCCAAGAGTTTTAAGCATGCGTCTCTAGAGGCTTTTATGTTAACTGAGAAGAGAGGCCTCTGAGGAAAGAAAGGATTCAAAAGGAAATAGCAGAAAAATAAAAATACCTCAGGGAAAAACACTAGCTATTTATCTAAAATGATGCAGTTTAAAAAATATATTAAGATTTCATATTTATTTGGCATAGAAAATAATCATGATTCTCTAACCCAAAACAATTCAATATATTAAAGGTTTTCAAAACTGTAATTAACTTGTAAACCTGAAGCCCACATTCACTTTTTAATCCAGAAAAAGTACATACACTGAGTTGGAAAAAATGTACTTCACAGTCTACAGGGGACTTAATTTTTAACTTGAAAAAAATACAACAGAGTATAATAGAATTAAATTCCTATGAGAAATGGATGTTAAAATTATTAGTACCATACAGTTCAAGAAAAACTATTTCTACAGTAACACTAACAAATAATTTCCTTTTGAAATTAAACAGCCATTAAAAATTGGTTATTTTTCTTCAGAGAAAGCCTGTAATTTTAGGCACTGCCTTTTACTCACCATTGCTTTTCCCAGGCTGCAAGCTCAGCTGTCTTCCAATCGGAGAAATGTTATCTATATCTATGGCTGTAAAACATAGAACCTTAATTTAAACATGCATTGCATACAGTTTTGAAATGTAGCAACATTAAGTTAGAATACTTAATATAACCAAACAAAATTTTTGTGTCAGTGTTTGGAAGAGATTAGAAAGGAGTACTGAGAAAAGGTTACCATTATAGCTATCAAGAGCATTTCTATTCAAGAATGTTTCTATTCAAAAAAAGCTTAGGGAAGTAGCATCAGCATTGCCCAAAACTTTGTCTCCTCCTATCTCTACATAACAGTGATTTAAAACAAACTCGTTCATGCTTAGATAAACAGGCTGTGTTCAAGTAAAACACATTTCCAGAAAATCATTAAGTCTGGACTGGAGAAAGGTGAAGATACACTTCAACATTTTTTTCATACAGCTGAAGAACACATTAGACCATTTTCATTCACCATTCACGTTATGAGATCTCAGATTATGCCTTATGTTCTCTGCCCCTAAACTGACCATCTTACAACTGACAATTAAAAATACACTATCCACAAGCTGCATCTCCTTGATAAAAAAAATTAACAATTAACAGCTTAGCTTTTTCCAAATCTTGCAAAAATCCCCACTTATTTAAGACTTTCATACCAAACACAGGGCAAGCAAACAATACTTTATAGCTGGCATTTTCCATCTTGTAATCTATTTGTTCTGTATTTTGCTGATTGTATGTAAACTTCAACAGGAGCATTAAGAACAAAATCTAACAGTGGCATAAATGAAATAAACTTAAAAAAGCCACAACTAGTGGCAGTGAGCTTGCAGGATGACAACAGGAATTTATGCTGCAAGTAAGGGTAAAAGAATACAGAATTCCATTTTCCATATTCTTATATGATGAGGAAAGCAGTCGTAATAAGAGGATGTGCAAATATCTTAATAAAAAAAGTGAAGTAGAAGACTTGGCTATTACCAGTATCAATACAGTTGATAGTTAAAGATACAAAGTTATGTGTGTAAATTAAAATGGTTGCACACAGGTTATTAAAGTAGAAGAATTTAAGAACACAGACCAAGAATAGCAAAAAAAGGAAAATTTATATAAGACTGTCAATTAATAAATAAATTTTAAACAAATAAAGCACTTGGAGACAACAGCTAAAAATCAATCAGTTGCACCATATTTTATCACTGGTTCTTAAAATTTAAATTGAAGTAAAAAAAAAATTATACTTGATAATTTCTCCAAAAGCTACATTATTTTGGGTGGACACACAACAGCAACTTACATTTAGCTGAATTAAATTGAGAAACTTGCTTGCCTTCATGTTCAGTCCAGGGAGAAGGAACTATGAGTTTTTTTGTGAAAAACTGGAGTAGAATAAAAACAAACCATCTCAGCACTTTTTAAAATTTTCAACTTAAATTTATACTAGTACCCTGAACGAGAAAAAAATGTAAAACATTTCATTATTTTAGGCCCAAAGAGGTTAAAGAAAAACACAATTTGATTTGAAGACGTCTATGTTATTTATGACATATATAGCACGTCAGATCTTTCAAGTCTGCACGGTGAAAATTATACACAAGATTCATTTAACAATAATTACTCATTTAAAAATTTGAATTGCCACTACCATGCTTCTTGCATAGTAGTTTAAAGTAATAATTTTTAAATTTTCAGTTTGTAAAGTTTTATTTTGACAATTGAGCTATTTCACAGAAGTGATAAAGAGACACTGCAGTAAAAGTCATAAACCAAGGCTTTTTGGCAACACTATTGGTTGTAGCATATTTGGCTAAATTGGTTAGTGGTAAAACACCTTTGAGTACTGGCACTTCAGTCTTTTCCTGTGAACCAGAAACTCTATCATCACAATTGTACTGAGAAACATCCTGGTGCTGAGGAGATGAACACTATTACAAAGCTTCAAGAAACACATGTTCTCAAATAAATACAAGACTCAAAGTAAATGAAAAAACTCGGGCTTGAAAGATGCAACTATTAAAGGCATTATTTTTATCAGAGACAGGGTTTCAAGCTGTTCAGCTGCATAATCCATTAGCTTATACCTCACAAAGAGGAAATACCCCTTTTAATGCAAATTTAGAACAACAGAGCATCTTAGCTGCAGGTCAACTACACAGCTCCTTTATGTAATCATAAAACATTTTTTGTTTGTAGAGGCAGAAAGTGATAGATCTGCCTATCAGAGCCTTAATTTATTTACTTTTTAAAACTGAAATAACATTGAAGATTTCTGTAGTGAATATTTTAAACACTTTTCCTTCTCTGCTAGACAAATGAATAGTGAAAAATAAAGTGAAAAATGAATGGGCTACCAGAATAAAGTCTTCCATCCAACTAAGCAGACTTTGGAAGAAATAAAAAAAAATCACACAAATTCTCCACTATTTTAAAAAATGGAATATCACTCCAACAGTTACTGTAAACCCCCGAATTCTTAATCATAATTATTCACCTGAAGTTAACTGTAAGAGTTATATTACAGCTACATTACCACTAACCAAGAAAAACTAAAGAAAAAATCTGTTGTTTTGACCTACATGTGTCTGAAAGGAGAGGGGAAGAAAAAGTGTGTGGATTCCAACTACAACTGCAAGGGATGAGGGCGCAGAATTGCTTTCTTACTGAACTATAATAGGCTTCTGGGTTTTAAAATCCTGTAAAAGACGTGGATCTTTCCTGTAGACAAAACAAATTAATATTTGATAGCACAAAGTTTTATTACCTCCTCAATAGCTTTTTGCCTTCTGTCTTCTGTCTCCTTATCAATTCTAAGTAACAAATGAAAAACAACTCAATTATCAAAGCCATCACATAAGTAGGAGAAGATGTTAAGTCCTGCCATATAATAATTTACAGATTCTCAAGAGAAATTTTATAAATTAAATTGCACTAAACCCTAAATCTTACTATGGTTTTACTCCTACGTGCAATAATCTCATACTATAAATTTAGAAATATAAATGTACTTCTCGATTCAGTTGATTTGAAAAAGATCTGTACCATTTAAAAGTACATAATAGCAAATATCCTGTTTACTCAGCATGTCTGGACAAAAACTCAATTATAACTGATCTTCCAAAATAATGTCATATGAACGTATTTTACTATTAAAATTAACATGAGATTAGACTTGCACTATAAAACCAAGCAGAATAAAACACTGAGCTGTAAGGAATTAAAGGGCAACTGAAAACACTTCTGGAATTTGCACGCTCAAATTCCTGACACAGCCCACTCTCCCAGCACAGTTTTCTCTAGTCAAATACCTAGTCTGCCACAGTTTCTTCTGTATCGTATTTCAGTTTCTCACAATGATTATATTTCCTTATGCAGCTTTTAACTTGGTTTTTAAAAAAATATTGTAGTTACTTCACGATGAGTGAGATTCTATATTTATATTTCCTCTAACGTTCACGCTCAATCCTGACTTTCAGTTATTAAAATGTAATTTATTGTAAAAAAAGTTGAAGCTTATAAATGTTCATCATTGTCTTAGCTAAACAACCCAGTAGTTTCATACACAGTTAGTATACCTCAATTACTCTTGAATAATTTTAGGAATCAGTCAGATAACAAGATATTATTAGATACATAAGCACACATAGATGTGCCCAATACATAAACTCTCACAGCTCTCTCTTTTATGCTTATCAGACTTTGAATATATCTGTGATGTTTGGACATGCCACCTTCAATTGTGTCTGCCTAGGTGATGCTAAGTGACACTTCTGTGGAGACACTTGCAGAGCTATTGTACAAAAAAACCCAAGCATATAATCACTGTATATTTATGTATATATATGCACTAAAACATGCAAGCATAGATACAGCAAATCTACACATAGCCAAACTAGCCTCTTTCTAGTCACAGCACATGATTTTTAAAAAAATGAACCACAGTGGGTACGAAACAGTGGGACAAACTGAAAGAACCCACTGAAACAATGCATATTTATACCTATGGGCCATGTCACTTTCCATCACTGGAATTGCAACCCAAGCCCTCTACATTAAAGCTAGTTTGGCTGAATTAGGTTCCAGAAACAATGTAATCAACTCCCTAAAAACATAAGGCTTTGTAACGTCTAAAAAGCATTAGAGTCTGAAACTTACTGGCTGCTAGAGGAAGGACAGGAAACATTAAGACCTGGTGATTCAGGTACAGCTGGGGACAGTTATAGTCCTACAGCTTTTATTATGCAAAAAGAGAGATGTAGGTTCAGTCAGACACTAAAAACAGTAAGTTACTTCACAGTATTTTTATGATGAGGGTGTTGAAACACTGGAACAGATTGCTTGGAGAGGTAATAGATGCCCCATTCCTGCAAACATTCTAGAACAAGGGGAATGATGGGACTGAGCAACGTGATCTAGACAGGACTGGTTTATTATTCTGTTCCTGCAGTTCTTTGTACAAGTTTTAACTGAGAAATGTAAAGGAGAGTCTACAGAATCCACCATCAAGGCCTCCCCTTGGCTACATTCACTTGGCATGTCATTCTCTACCACCAGTGTGTAAAATTATCCCTCAAGGTAAGTTCCAAATACCAAGATTGTTTTACCCACCCATTTTCCTCATGCAAGTCATTTTCAGAGAAAGGAAAAAAGTTGAGATAAGGTCCCCAAACTACTTCAAGTAACTAGCACTGGTGCCCCCTCCTTCCCATTAAGTCTAATCTATACCTTTGAAGGAGAGTACTGGGGCTTCTCCAGCTATGCCAGGTCTACCCTTCTGCAGGAGCCCCAGAGATCAAGAAACCTCACTATGGAGCATTCTGAGAATATAAACTGTGTTGTAACAAGGAGCAGAAGAGGTAGTCTGATCACTGGCAAGGCATTTTCTTGCTTCCACTCACTCCTTTTATCTGGGCTGTCTTCCAAACTGCAATCAGAGTGGATCAGCAGTTCTTAACAGGAAAATGAAGCAACAAAGAGGCAGCCTCATCTAAATATTATATCCACATCACGTAAAAAATCGTGTTGAAAGATCTGAATAAAAAGTCTTTAATGCTATGCTGACACGTTAATAAAGCAAAAGAATAATGTTCTAGTATTAAAGCTAAGTTAGCTGCATAAAAATAGATTGTAAGTTACCTAGCATGGCTCAAATACATTCCTTGGCGTCGAATGTCTTCCGAGTCTATTTCCACAGGATTTATTAGAGCAAGCTGATCAATAGACCATCTGAATTTTCCTGGTGTCTAAAAAAAGAAACGGGCATCTTAATGCTTCCTATTCTAAAAAGATAAAAATAAAACCACAGGACAAATCTCAATGGAACAATAAAACCACAGCTTTCATATAGTTTCTGTCAAAGACAATCAAAAGTGTTTCTATTTAAACGATCTACTCTAAAAAGTGAGTCAGGCTTCTTATCCTGCTGGTAGTGGTATTACAATGATTTACAAGATAGTATTAAGTGGAAGGTTACAGCTGGTATTTACAAACTGAGGTGTCAGTTTCTTCTCAATTTCTGAGGACTAAAGATACATAACTTGGGATAAAATTAAATTGCTTCTTGATTGCCACAATCCAAACCATGGTTCTATATGGAACCCAGCATCCATATCTAACCCAAGTTATCCAAGTAACAGATATATCCAAATAACAGATTCCTTCACTTCCCATTTCTAAGACCAGAGCTGCAACACCATATACATCCTGCAAAGTATCCCTCATAAAGGCCATTCAGAGGGCATAACAAAATCCAATTCAGAAATAAAGCAACCTCACCTCTTTATTTAGCTATTACAAAGTACCGTTCAAATATATTTACAAAATTATCTACCAAGCGAGTCTTTTTAGTTTCATTGCAGTTTCTACTCTACTGCTTATCAGAAAATAATTTCAACTGCAAACCAGTTCGCAATTTGCAAATAAAACAAAAGTTATAGATACACAAAATCATTAACTTGAATACAGAAACAGCTCACAATAGAAGTGCAATTAAGTTTTATTTGCAACCAGCCTACTTAGCATCTAATGGGAAACTGGCTTTCTCCACTTTAAGTGGGACCAGACTACCACATCCAACAACTGTTCTTTATCTACTTTCCACTGTTTTTACCACTCAGTTGCTAATATCTAAAGAAAACTAAGTTTAGGAAGGGAGGAAGACTAAGTGGTAATATTTGTATTTAAAAGCAGCATAGTTCTCTAAAGAGAAGAGACTCCAAATGCCACCAAAATTCTTTCGCTTGGTACATGCATTAAAGTACACTAAATAAAACACCCTTTTCAATGTCTTTGAAAATATTAGCACTATATCCGTACAGTTACACAACTAACGACTACATCTTACAGATGAGGAATTCGTTGACTTAAAGACCGAAGGACTGGAAACAATCTGCTCCTGAAGACTATAATAATCACTAGGACTTTCAAAAGGATTCAGGATTGTGACTCGTCCTGGAGTTTCTGGTGTTATCTGCATTTTAGCTTCTTCTGTATCGCCCATAAGACTAAGCTATACCTGAAAAAGAGGGATAGCAATATTAGGGAAAACACGAAATCACATTTTTTTACATTTTAGGGCCACCCTGAAGGCTTTGGGAATAGAGGATTAATCATTTTAGGCACCAGCAACGTTTAAAAAATGAAGTTAGCTATGGCTTGGACCAACTGACATAAAGTTAATAAATAAGGCTGATACAAACAATTACAAATAGAGAGAAACTATGAAAACGAGAAAAGAAAGAACATGAAGAGGGAGATTAAAAAAAACCCAAACACCCAAATAAGGGCAAAACAACAAGCAAACAAGACAAGAATCCAACAAACAAATAAACAAACAATCCCCAACTAAGCACCAGAAGGGATCAAAGAGCCGTCCTGCCTGCACACGGGGCCAGCCCGGCAGCTCCGGGCAGCAATAACGCCCCGGGCAGGTCCCGCTCCGCCCGGGCGCTAAAACCGCCCGCCCTCCGCCTCAACGGGCCGGGGGCAGCCCAGCCCTCGCGGGGCCCCGCCGGCAGGAGGCTCCTCCCGCGCCCTGGCCGCGAAGGGGACGGGAACCCCGGGGGAAGCGGCCCCGCTCAGCCCCTTCTCACACTTCTCCCCGGGACGGTGCCACCGCGCCGAGCCGCTCGCCGCTGTCCCAGGCCCCGCCGCCGAGGAGGCGATGCCGGGAATGCGAGGTGAGCTGGGAATGCCGGGAGTCCCGGGAATGGCAGGGTCCGGACCCCGCCACCTGCCGCCGTTATCCGGCCGCCGCCGCCGCGCCGCCCCCGTCCCCGCCGCGCCGGGCGGCCCTTTAACCAGTCCCGCCCCCTCCGCGGGCTCTGGCCAATCACAGCGCTCAGTGTGCGCCGCCGGGCCAATGGCAGCGCCGCCCCTCTCTCGAACGGGCCAATCGCCAGGGGTGCCGCCGCACGAATT
>VZTZ01049116.1:2085-15292 GCA_013400955.1 Drymodes brunneopygia
TCCCTCCCAACCCAACCCATTCAGGGATTCTGTGATTTAGGAGCTCTGAATTAATGTAGAAATGTAGCAGCTACTGTGGTTGGACAGCTCTTAATCACTTCATTTCTCTAATTGTTCCTGCTGTTGGTTCATGCATTGCTGTGCTCAGCTGCAAGAACTGCATTAAATAAATATATTCTGTTTATTCCTGAGTTTAGCACAAAGAACTAAACTAAAAGGGTTCATATTTTGCTCCAATCCATCCTGGATGTAACTCCACTTGTGGAGTCAACCAGAACCAAACTTGACTTGGATCTTCATTTGTTGTTTTCAAGTTTTGCTGAGCCAGAACTGAATGGAACAACTCCAGTAAAAAATGAACTTAAACTGAAAGCAAAGAGAAAAGCTGTTTGAGTTTAGAATGATCCATACATTTGTTTTTGTTCCTGATTACCACAGAATCCTCGTGGAATGGTTTAGGTTGGAAGGGACCTTAAAGATCATCCAGTTCCAACCCCCTCCCACTGTTCCACCTGATTATTTCTGGGACATCATTTAACAAATCGATTTAAATTTAAAATAATTCCATTTCTGTATTTTCCTCTTCCCAGAGCTGAAATATCTAGATTAGCTGGTTTAGAATGACAGCATTCCTGATTTGGAATGACCAGAGGGAAGCTGGGGTCACCAAAACTTTTTTGGGGTACCCAGAATGTGTTTTTCTGGTTTTTTAAAGATAGTTTTGGAATCTTTCCTTACAGGACAGTGGTGTAGAATCACAGAATGGTTTGGGTTGGAAGGGATTTGACTTAAGGAATTCAAAGAGAGAAATTCTACAGCTGATACAAAGTCATGACAAAAAAATACACTTTTAAGGAGTTTAGAGATGAGTCATTTCAAATATTACAAATATTATTTCAAACAGTAGTTTCAAATATTGTCGATGAATTGCTGGACAATTTTGAGATCATTTCATGCTTTCTATAAACACATTTAACAATTTGTTTTTCAGAGCACCTGGGTGGAAAGGCACCTCTTTAACACCAAGGAGGAAGAAGTGATGCCCTAAACAACAGGAAATAAATTGAAATCCATTCTTTTTGGGGGAGAAATCAGCAAATCCCAGCTCTACACCACACCAGTGATGGTGTTCCTCAAAGGAGAAAGGTAATAAAAAAGAAATTAAAATCTCTGCACCACACAGAGGGACTGTGCACACATTAAATCTCACCAATATTTTCTAAAAGGTTTCCCAGCTGCACAGAAATTTGCTTTTCATTAAAAATTATGCTTTAAGGTATTAGGCCTAAAAGAACTAATGAGAAAATACTACAGAAGGCAGCAAAATAAACTTATTTATTCACATGGCAAGGTGAGAAAAGCTGAAATGAAATAAAGCTGGAGAAAAATCCAGAAAAAAGTCTAAAGGAAGTCTAAATAAAGGGAAAAAACCAATAAATTATAATATTGGTCAAGGATTTTTAAAGGTATTTAAGAATGAACAAATTTTCCAGCCAAAATCCACAGTTTTGAAGGGAATTCTCTCAGAGGAACTGTCCTTAGACATTTTAAAAAGGGCTTGAGCTGAGTGAAAATTGCACTGAGCTCCACTTGCCACTCAAGAGAATTGGAAAATAAGGAAAATAATGTTATGAAACATGTAGGGGGTGACAAAAACAGTGGCTAAAACAAAACAAGTGGTTTAGACATTAAAAAAATAATGGAAGAGTCTGGCAGGGAATGAAAATAATGACTGAATAACCTGAATAAAAAGTAATTAGGAATCAGAAAAATAAAATTAAAGATAGAAATAATTAGGTAATAATAAATTAATTTTTCCCAGTTAAAGATTGTTACTGGATGTTGTGAGATTCTGAGTGATGATGGAAAAGTTGATGTCTTGAAAAATATTGAGGAAAAAGAAACTTTGCAAAATAGTGAATTTTGCAGGCTTGTGTGTGAGAACTGATGGATGGGGAGGAATTGTTTGGGAATTTGACAGATAAGCCATGGCAGGATACAGGTATGGAGAATAAAACCACAAAGAAATACAAAATAAATGCACATTCCAACTCAAACTTGTATATTCTGCCAGCAGCAATGAATGTTAAAAAAAAAACACGTGTTTTGTTAAAAAGTTTTCAAATAATATTAAAACAATAATGAAAAATTATAATATTATAATGAATAATGAATGAAATAATGTGTAATAATAAAATAATGATGAAAAATTAATGTGTAAAATTGACTCCTTGAGTGCTATTAACACTTGAAAAATAATTTGGGATTTATACAGATATTGAAAAGCAAAAAAAATGTGGTGCCCAACATTTATGTGGAAGCAAAGTTTTGTAGTGACTTTAAAGGGGACTGGAACGGGACAGAACTTTTTAAATTTCATTTTTATAAATATTGATTTGGGACAGGGAAAAAAATATGGTAGCAGTAAGTGATCTGCACACCCTGAGCTGTTTACATTTCCTGTGGTATAAATAACTCCAAGGGTCAGATTGCAATTGATGGCTCAGTTTTTATCTGCTGATGTTTCCATGTCCTGGCTGTAAGGAGTTTGTGACTGGGGTGAAATGTGGGGTGTGGTAATGGCAGGATATTTCCACCCTGACTGCTCTGGTGGGTGGAGCTTCCTGAGGCAGTGAACACAGATTTTTTTTTAGTTTTCTTCTTGTCAAATAGATGGAAAATTGTATAACTCAGTCCCTTAATTGGATTTTTGTGTTGGTACATTATAGATAGGAGATACCGACCCAAAATGTTGAGTGATAAATGTTTTGAATGATACATTAATGAGTATTTTAGACTGGAGTAAGGGACAGTATGGAAATTATTTTTAACTTTTGTAGAAGGCTGGATGGAGCTTGGAGCACCCTGGGATAGTGGAAGTGTCCTTGCACATGGCAGGGGGTGGAACTAAATGATTTTTAAGGTCCCTCCCAACCCAAACCATTCTGAGATTCTGTGATTTATGANTCTTGATGTGAAATCCAAATTGTCTCAAATCCACATTGTCCCAAATCCATGTTGTCCAAGAGCTGAAGAACTGCCTGCAAGGTGTTCCCCTCTAACCAGGTGGGGAAGATCCATGTTTAAGTGCTCCCAGGATTTCCAAGCACAATGAGCTTCCTAGACAAAGCATCATTGTGGGNGTTGAGTGATAAATGTTTTGAATGATACATTAATGAGTATTTTAGACTGGAGTAAGGGACAGTATGGAAATTATTTTTAACTTTTGTAGAAGGCTGGATGGAGCTTGGAGCACCCTGGCATAGTGGAAGTGTCCTTGCACATGGCAGGGGGTGGAACTAAATGATTTTTAAGGTCCCTCCCAACCCAAACCATTCTGAGATTCTGTGATTTACGAGCTGAATATGAGGAAAGAGTCACAAACCAAATCCTTTCTGTCAGGATCAGGAACAAGTGGGCAGGGCCTGAACACCATCGAGGTGTAAAAGGAACACTCAGAGAAAGCAAAATCACAGAGAAAAGAAAATTCCTGGTTTTGCCTCTGAGTCCACAGGACAACAGTTCCACAGAATTCCAGAATCCCTGAGGNGATCCATGTTTAAGTGCTCCCAGGATTTCCAAGCACAATGAGCTTCCTAGACAAAGCATCATGTGGGAAATAATAATAATTTTTTTAGAAGTCTTTATGCAAAAGAAGCGAGAGAAGAATGGATCAAAAGCTGGCTGGATGAGAGGAGACAGAAATAAAGCAGAAGTAAAAGGTCACTTTTGAGAGAAGGGGAGATCACAGGAGGAGTCTGCAGGGAGCTGTGCTGTGACTGGGGCTGTTTAATGAATTCCTCAAAGATCTGGAGTAGGGGCTGAGCAGGGAGACACCACAGACTGCTGAAGTATTGAGGTATTCAGGTAAAGGAAAGGTAGAGGACAATTTGTGGTGCAGTTTAGGGCTGGCTGGAGGACTGAAAAAGGACCTTACAAGGTTGACTGAGTGGATAATAAAATGACAGATAAATTCTGCTGTAGTAAAGCAGTGCACATGGGGGGAAATTCTGTGTCCATAAGGATGGGCTGTAAGTTGTTTTCCCACTCACAAACGAGATCTTTGGGTTCTGATTAATATTGCCATGAAAATATCAGCACAATGTTCCCTTTTATTGAGAGAAACAAGTAAAACATTTGGAATTATTAAGAGAATAAAGCAGAGAACAGATTAGAGAACATTGTAGCACACCTGCCCTGGTATAAATCCATAGTTCTCTGCATATTGAGCAGTGTGTGCAGTTCTTTTCCTGACATCTCACAAAGGCTTCCAGGACCTGAAGGAGTTGACAAAAAAGACAGAGAGAGACAATTTCCAAAGGATGGAGGGACAGGACACAGGGAATGGCTTCAAACTGTCAGAGGGCAGGGATGGATGGGATATTGGGCAGGAATTGTTCCCTGGGCTGGAATTCCCAGATTTGCTGTGGCTGCCCCTGGATCCCTGGCAGTGCCCAAGGATGTCCAGGTTGGACACTGGGGCTTGGAGCAGCCTGGGACAGTGGGAGGTGTCCCTGCCCATGGCAGGGGGTGGCACTGGATGATTTTAAGGTCCCTTCTACCCCAAACCATTCTGGGATTCTGTGATTTCTATGAATCTGTAATTCTGTGATTTTGCAGTCTCAACCTGCCAATTCTGAAAAGCAGAATTTTGTTGAGAACTCCTCTCACCCCAACATTCCCTCACACCCTCAGCCATGGCCTTCAAGGACAGCAGGGAGCTGCTGCAGAGAGCCCTGGCTTTGAACTTTCTGACACTGTTGGGAAAAGGAACAGCAAATTCCTGGAAAAGTTTCTCAATTTGGAAGTAACTTTTAAGCGGTTTTTCCCCACTGTGGAACAGATCCATGCCTGTAAAAACCTTGTGGTGTTGTCCCTTTGGCCAAGAAGGTGATGCTTAGAATCTGGAATTTGGGGAACAATTAATACCACAGAGTTGGCATATTGATTATAATTTATTACATATCAATTTCACTGCCTTGAAAAGCAACATAAAAAAGACAAGAAAAAGTTCTTTCTTGTGACAATCGAAGCAAGAATTATTTTTTTGCTGCTGTTTTCAGCCTTTGAAACTTGCAGTTGCTTATAAATTTCCCTGACCAAAATATTACCCTTCCAAAAAAAACCCCCTCCAAAATCTCCTTGTTCCTTCCACTTAAAACAGAAAAAAAGAAAAGAGAGGAGGTTTAAAGAATAAAAAATCAGCCTGAAGCAACACCCAGGACAGAAAACTTCTTCCAAGCAGTTAAAGCTTGGCAAACAATGGAAAACAAACAAACAAGGATCAGTTGAGTGTTTGTCTCAGCCTGAATGTTCTGGACACACACAAAACCTCCCAAATTATCCTAAAATCCCCAAAATAAGGTCAGGAGGTGTTTTGTTCCTAATGTTTGATGTTGGAAAACCCCCTGTGCCCTCTGTCAAAGATAGAAAGTTCCTGTGTAAATTTGAGCATTGGGTTTTATGTATATAAATGGCATTAATTAGTATTTAATTTAAAAATTCTTCAAAAATGTATTAATTCAGACTTTTATGTGTCAAATATGAGATTTACATTTGATACTTCTGCACCTGGAATGGACTAGAGTTTATTCTAATGGAATAAATAAAATCTAGGTTAGGTTACATTACATTGATTTTTTAAAATATTTATACTACTACAGGTACATCTGGCAACTTGGAATTTTCTCCGTGCTTTTCATTTAGCTTTGTTTTAATTTTTAACTGGAATTTTTTATGTTCTGCTTGGAATTCAGGTTCAGCAGTCCAGTTTCACCTGTTTGAGGTAATCCCTTTCAAAACCTCCTCTGTCAATATATCAGAATTCATTTGAGATTTATTGTGAAAAGATTTGCTGTGACACGTAGGTTGGAAGAGGGAAAAACAATGGGATTGAGGTGATTTTTCAGCTGTTTTTTTTTTTCATAACTGGGTTTTATAAACCAAGAGAGAAACTCTCTGAGCTGGGAGCACGAGTGTTGTGTGTCCTGCTCCAGGGTGTGAGTGCTCAGGGAGAATAAAGGATATTTTCGTGGAAAGAGATCTGAAACCATCATCTAATTCAATTGCATTCATCAACCTGATGGTCCCTGCACACAAAAATATCAAATACCTGGAGTTATGGTCGTTTTCTCCTCCAGAAAGGAAAGGATTTATGGGCAGTGCTCTGTGGAGAGAGCACAGAAGTTGTTTGGTGCAACCCCTGGCACAGAGAGCTTCTTGTGCAGCTGCTGCTCAATGAAATCTTTTCCATCTCCACAGATTTGCCAGCTTGACTAAGGCCATTGGACAATTCCACACCTGACAGATTTCTTGGGAAACAATTTAACTATCCATGAAATATCACTTAAACAAGCAACACATCTCATTTTCCATTGTGCTACCAATGCTTGCCAATTGTCCCCAGTTTAAACCCATTTTTTAATATTCCTCGTATCACAGAATCAGAGAATCATAGATCCCAGAATTGTTTGGGTTGGAAGGGACCTGAAAGCCCAACCAGTGTCATCCCTGCCATGGGCAGGGACACCTCCCACTGTCCCAGGCTGCTCCAAGCCCCAATGTCCAACCTGGACATCCTTGGGCACTGCCAGGGATCCAGGGGCAGCCACAGCAAAGCTGGGAATTCCAGCCCAGCCCCTCCCCACCCTCATAGGGAACAATTCCTGCCCAAAATCCCACCTAACCCCACCCTCCTTCAGTTTGAAGCCATTCCCCCTTGTTCTTTATGGTCCCTTCTAACCCAAACCAGTCTATGATTCTACCCCAGATTCTGTTTTGGGGTGCTGGACTCTTTAAAAAAATTTCTGATGTCCTGAGACCTGAAAGCCAGGACTTCTCCATGGTTTTTAACTCATGCTGGCAGTTCTGCAGGTGGGTGGGTGTCACTGACAGTGACAGGAGGGACTAAACAGCCTCTTTAAAAGGATGGGGATGGAGAACTGTAGGGTCCAACAGAGTCAAGACGATGATTTTACTGCAAACCCTCCAGTTGCCTTCTGGACTCCTCCAGCCCTTTACAGCTCAGAGGGAACTGAGGCTGATTTACCATGGCAGAGCAGGCTGGCTCCAGCCCCAAATGCTTTGTGTGCCATTGTCCTTCCCACAGCAGTTTCAGGTTGGTGCCCACAGTGCTTCCCCCTGAGGTGCCCGAGGCGTTGTGCCCTCTCCGGAGTTTCAGCTGCCCTGGGAATGCTCCAGGGATATCCCTGCCCTGGGAGCACAGCCCTGCCCAGTGGTTATTTTGGGAGCTCCATCCCGGCAGGACTGGGCCCTGCAGGCCTGGCTGGTCCCTCTGGAATTGCAGCAGGATCTCAGCAGAAGGTCAGCACCGACCTTGCCTTGCCAGTTCCCTGGAATAGCTCATGGAGGGGAAATGCAGGCCCCAAAAACGCTGCCCTACAAAAGAGGAGAGCAATTAGCCTACATTAGTGATGCCACAGAACAGCTCCAGGGCCTGGCAGTGGGGACACCCGGGGAGCTGGGGCTGAAATGCACTCACAGGGAGGTGGGGCACACACAGCTCCTCTGGTTTATG
Source organism: Drymodes brunneopygia (assembly GCA_013400955.1). NCBI lineage: Eukaryota > Metazoa > Chordata > Aves > Passeriformes > Petroicidae > Drymodes > Drymodes brunneopygia. The sequence continues at coordinate 9,623 of VZTZ01049116.1, forward strand.
TGCACAAGAGGAAAAACAAACTCTTTATTCTGGGTTAAGAACTCGGAGTGGATCTTGATCAGACCCTCAGCTCAGCTCTTGTAGTGGTTTCTAAACTCCTCAGCCACCTCTGTCAGCCCCACCTTGGGCAGAGGGGGTGAATAAAGAGGCTCAGAGAAGTTCTGTGGTGGCTGGGTGGGAGATTGATCCTGGCTAATCACTAACCCATCTCTCACTTTGGGAAAAGCTCAACTGTTAGAGAAGTTTCACCTGAACATCAGCAAGAACTTTCCTGTGCAGTGACAGCACTGGGCTTCTCTGGGCATGCTGTGCCAGGGCCTCAGCACCATCACAGGCAAGAATTTCTTCATAATCTCTAAATTTACTTATTTTCAGCTAAAGGCTATTCCTCCTTGTCCCAGCACTCCATGCTCTTTTAAAAGTCCCTCTCCATCTTTTTTCAGAACTGGGATGGGATAGAGGATCTGAGAGGAAAAAAGGAACAACCAGGCATTCCTACTTCTACTGCTGCTTCTACTGAAGAATGACTTCTTATCCTAATGAAGCTCCATAAGTGACAATTTTAGAGAAATTTATTTGAAACTTGTCACAATTTCTTTTTCTCAGCTAGCAGGAAGTTGATCAAGTGGACACCAAGCAGAACATAATTCTTAGAACTTTCTTGAATGGATTTGTGTCAGGATACCACAAATATCGTGTTCTGGGATTTCAGGAACAACATCCCTGTGGAAGCTGCACAAGGAGCTTTCTCCTGACAGCAAGAACAACATTTTCCTTTTAGCCAGTAAAGACACCAATCCTGCTGCACAAGAGAGCAGGGAATTGGTATTGGAAAGGGAAGGGGCCAATGAAGGACCTGATTTTAATGGAATTGAGGACAGTTTTTGATTCTTTCAGGAATTCCAGAGGAATAAAAGCTGGGCATTGAACAGGTGTAGGGAGATCCAGTGATGTTACAGTCAGCAGAATCATTTTTAAAGAGACATGGATTGTACTGGTCCTTGTGGATGTGAGGGATACTTTATGATTAAATGAACCTTTTCGTTTTTCATATTTTCAAACACAGAGAAACCAGATGCCTCTAAAAATTGGAAATTAAGGAATTTCCAGATGAAATTCCTTAGAATTCATCTAAGAATTCTAGAAGCTCCCAGATGGGAAATACTTGATGCTGTAGCACTTGATTTACAAAAGTTTTAAAGAATCCCAATTCTTCAGAATGCCTGATTTTAACAGGAACTGTTCTGCACTCCTACAAGTGCATTTATTGTGGGAAGTGGTCTCAGGAGGATTTCTGGGATACAACTTTCAAGTGTACCTTTCCCCTAGGATAACGAACACAGCCTTTTCCCTAGAGACTTCTTCCCCAAAAAACGCAGTGGTTTTGGGGAAGGATTTTTCACAGAAGCAAAGAATTATTGAGGTTGGAAAGGATCTCCAAGAGCATTGAGTCCAAACTGTGCCTGATCCCCACCTTGTCCCCAGCCCAGAGCACTGAGTGCCATCTCCAGATGTTCCTTGGAACTTCCATGGATGGGGACTCCAAACCTCCCTGAGCAGCCCCTTCCAATGCTTAACAACCACTTCCCTGAAAAAAAAAATTCCTCCTGATGTCCAGAAATTCCTGCCTGATGTTTTAAACCGGAGAAGAAACTTTTCCTACTCAGGAGCGCGATCTTCACTGCGAGCGAGAACACCAAGGAACACAATTCCAGGGAATGTCAGGGACAACTCAGGGAAATGCAGATTTTTTGGGGGAACAATCCTCATCCAGCAGCAAAACCAGGACCTTCTGGTCCAGAGGCGTGCCAACCTACACAACGTGCAGCTCAGGCTGTCAATCCAAAGCCGGGACTATCGAAGCCAGCTCCGATGATGATGACTCAAAAGCCGATCCATCTCCATCCGAATGGGTTACCATGGCAACCCCTCTGGCCTAAAAAGAGCTGGACCACATTAGTTCCTTAGCAGCACCTTTTTGACAGGCGAAACACAAGCTGCTCCCTCCAGATGATGGTTTCGTTTGGAGCTGAGGCTGTCTGGGAGCTGCTGCGGCGCTCTGGGAAGTGTTGGTGATGTAACCCAGGGAGGAGAACTTCTGCTGGGACTTCACTTCAGGCTGGGGCCCACCACCAAAGGAATTGAGCTGTGTGGTGGCTTTGCTGGAGAAACACAACAGCAGCGGCATCTTCCTTTCTGTGCTGTAATGGAATTGTTCCTGAAGATCTTCCAGCTTGGGGCTGGTGACATGAGAAGGCCCCTCTTGCAGCAGGACACAGAGGATTATTGGAATTGCTGCTGGTCCAGCACAGAACCTACAGCAAAACTGATACTCAAAGTACAAACGCTGAGGCCTGGAAAAGTCAGGCTGCCCATGGCTGCTTTGGAGGAAGCCTGGGGTTCAGGCAGAGATGGAAATGCTCCAGAAGGAAAACTGCAGGGCTCCAAGGGCAGGGTGGATCAGGGAATGAAGGGAACACAGGGAAGAGGCAAATGGGCCTCTCTGCTCCACAGAAGAAGGCTGAAAAGGGAAAGACTTGGACATATTACCCATAATCACACTCCCCTACCATAAAATCATAGTTTGGGTTGAAAGGGACACTAAAAACCACCCAGTGCCACCCCTGCCATGGGCAGGGACACCTTCCACTGTTCCAGGCTGCTCCAAGCCCCAGTGTCCAACCTGGACATCCTTGGGCACTGCCAGGGATCCAGGGGCAGCCACAGCAAAGCTGGGAATTCTATTCCAGGGCCTCCCCACCCTCCCAGGGAACAAATCCTTCATATTTCTAATCTAAATTTCCCCTATTTCAGTTTGAAGCCATCCCCCCCTTGTCCTGTCACTCCAGTTCCTGATGAATTGTCCCTCTCTGGATTCATTGTAGCCCCTTCAGACCCTGGAAGGTGCTGTGAGGTCTCCACAAAACCTTCTCTTCTCCAGGCTGAGCAGCCCCAACTCTTGAACTGTTTACTTGTTTCTTTTACATCTGTTCCATTTCTCTAGACTGCTGTATATTATTTTCTCTCTTAGATTTCATTTCTCCACTCTATTTCCTCCTCACCTTTAATGTGCTTTTTTTCTTATTTTTTCTCAATTTTTCTGCTCATTATTTTATGATTTTTCTTTTAGGCTCCAAATATTCCACTTTCTGAGGGGTGGTATCTCAGGAAGAGTAACTCAGGTATTCCTTACAAGGCTGTCCACTAATTCATATAGAACAAACACAAATTCCTATTTTCAAGTGCTGCAAACCTACTCCAGGTGGTTTGTGATGGAGAGTTTAAAAAAAAAAAAAAAAAAAGCAAANAAGGAGGGTTTAAAAAAAAAAAAAAAGAGTCTCAATCTTTCCTGTCTAGGAAGTCCCTCCCTTCCTAAAGAAAATAAAAAAAGAGTAAGATTTAGTAACTCTTGATAAGCAAGAATTTGGATTCCTTTCATCCAGGTCACAACTTGTGTGCAAAGTTTCCAGGTGAGGCAGGATTCTGGTGGAATCCCAGCCTGGAGGATCCCTGACCTGACGCCTAAACCTCCAGCAGAGAACACAAATCCAATGCCTGAGAACCCTTTCCATGAAGAAATTCCTCCTGATGTCCAACCTGAACCTCCCCATGCTCTTTAATGAAATGGATATTGAAGATATCTTTTGTACAAGAGAAGAACCATGCAGGTTATTCATTATCAAAATAGAATTAACAAGCCAAAAATATCTAGTTGTTTGTGCTGGAAAATAGCATTTTAAAAAGATGCCATCACCTTTTAAAGGACATTTTATCTCCACCCAAGGTGCCAGAGTAAAATACAAGTAGAGGGTGACTGAGCAAATGCACAAACTCTTGAAAACTCTAATATTTTTAAGTGTTAGCAAAAAAAAAAAAAAAGAAAAAACCAACTCAAAACCTGAAAAAACCCCAAACCCCAAGAAGTTACAGTAATGCAGTGAACAATGTAATAACCTTCTGTGAGCTTCATAATTACCTGCACTGAGCAACAGAGAAACTGTTCTGTCACTGCCCTCACACAGCAGAAAGAGATTTTAGAGGGGAAAAAATCCTCAGGGAGTGCTCCCCCCACCCTCCTCTGTGAGAATGGAGCTGTCCTGTCTGACTGGGGGATTGGGGAGAGCTTGGCCTTTGATTCCTTGGAATTGTCCGTGTTGGAAGAACCCTCCAGGATCATCCAGAGCCACCCCAGCAGCATCACCCCAAAGCCTGTCCCCAAGGGCCACATCCAGATGAATCCTGAGCACTCCCAGAGACAGCGACTCCAAACCTCCCTGGGCAGCTCATTCCAAGGCCTCACCACTCTGCCAGGGAAATTTTCTTGCCCAGTCTCCAACCTGAGCCTCCCCTGGTGCAATTTGAGGCCATTTCCTCTGCTCCTTTCCCTGCCCCTCCCGTCAGGGACTTGTGGGGAGCAGTGAGGTCCCCCCTGAGCCTCCTNCAACCCACTCTGGGATTCTGCGATCACAGAATTCAAGTAAAATTCTCAACATTTCAGTTATTTGGGGGACTTCGGCTGCGGCTGCATCCGTCTGCCAATCCTTGGCTGCTTATTTCCACCTTTTAAGCCAAGATAAAAAAAAAATATTAAAACAGGAAGAAAAAGCAAATGGAACAAGTAACATGTCCTAATTTCTCCAAGGAGGCTGGCTGGGAAGTGAAATGACTAGATTAAAGTATCACACGTCAGAATTAAAGTATTAGATAAAGGCCAGACTCTACTTTTTGATCTTTGTGGGCATTCCAGAAATTAAAAAAAAAAAAAAAGAAGAAGAAAAAAAAGAAAAATTACATTAAAACCCCCCTGTCACAGATTTAGGCTGGAAGCACCGAAACACGGCAATTCCAAGGGGAAAGGAGCCTTCCCTCAGCAGCTCGAGGCTCCCACACTGGGCTACTTATAGTGCATATTTTAACTCATTTTTGGGGGAATATATTGATTCTTTTGAGGGGGATGAGGAAGACCCCTGCATGCAATTCCAAAGGGAAAAGAGCCTTTTATTCTGTGATTCCCTCAGCACCTCAAGGCTCCCACACCAAGCTACTTTTAGTGCATTTGTCAACTCATTTTGGGAGAATATATTGGTTTTCAGAGGGGGATGAGAAAGACCCCTAGGTGCAATTCTGAGGGGAAAGGAGCTTTGCCTCAGCAGCTTGAGGCTCCCACACCTAACTCACTTCTGCGGAAATATATTTCTTCTTCTTCTGAGAATGAGAAAAAACCCTGGACGCAATTCCAAGAGGAAAGGAGCCTTCCCTCAGCAGCTCAAGGCTCCCACACCGGGTGACTTTCAGTGCATTTTTAAAAACTTGTTCTTGGCGAATACACTGATTTTCTGAGCGGATGAGAAAGACCCTTGGATGCAATTCTGACGGGAAAGAAACCTCCTAGAATTCTTTGACTCCCCCAGCAGGTCGGGGCTCCCACACCGGACGATTTTTAGTTCATTTTCCAACTCGTTTTTAAGGGGGGGATATTTTTGAGTGGGCCGAGAAAGACCCGTGCACGCAATTCCGAGAGGAAAAGGAGAGGAGCCTTCCCTCAGCAGATCGAGGCTCCCACTGCAGGCTACTTCCAGTGCGTCTTTTAAACGTTTTTTCGGCAATGTCTCGGTTTCCGAGGGGGCCGTACCCGGCCCCGCCCCTCCCCACAGGCGGCGGAGGGCGGGA
>VZTZ01049116.1:15765-48349 GCA_013400955.1 Drymodes brunneopygia
GGCCCCCGGGGAAGAGCGGGAAGACGCGCCCGGCGCTCGCCCCGCGGAGGGAGAGGCCTCGCCCCGGGAGAAGCCGCCGCACGGGTGAGTGAGACGCCGCACCGCGGGACGAGCCGGGGCCGCCTCGCCCGGGCCCGCGGCGGAGGGGCCGCAGCGCTTCGCTGCCATCTTAGAGCGGGAGCGGCGGCAGGGCCGGGATCCATCCCCGCCCGCCCCTCGGCAGCCCGCGGCCTTTTTCCCCTTGGAGCGCGGCTGTGGCTTCCCGGGCCTTGGGAGCGGCGATGGAGGAAGGGAGCTCGCCTGGAGCCTCTCGGTGTTATGCGCAACGCCCTGCGGTGGGCGGGTGCGAGGGCTCGGGCCGGGCTGGCGGCGAAGAGGGCGGCAGGACTTGGAGCATCACCTGTTGTAGGGGAGGATTGGGATGCCCCGGCACCTGTGAGGGGCCGGTGGGGCAGCTGGGGAAGGTGGAGGGAGATGGGGAAGGAGTTACCTGAGCGAGGTGCCTGTCATCCCTTCGGTGGGGGTGGGGAGGAGGAGAGAGCAGCGTTGGGAATAGGCACAGGGACACGCAGGGACACACGGGCACAGGGACAGACAGGGACACACCGGCACTCCCCAGGGAGGTGGTGGAGGCACCGTCCCTGGGGGTCTGCAGGGAAAAGCTGGACGTGGCTCTCGGTGCCATGCTCCGGTTGACAAGGTGGCCGTAGGTTGGACTCGATGATCTCGGAGGTCTTTTCCATCATTAATGATTCCCTGATTCCATATTTTAGTAGCTGGCCTCAGCCTTTTAGGGATTCAGCTTTGTGTTGCTGGAGGACTCGGAGCTCTCCTCGGATACACTGGGTGCTCCTCTGGAGTGGCCAGAGTTCCCTCCCGCCGCCGCGGGAGCACAAAACGCATTTAAAAGTCCTGGAATTGGAAATTTAGAAATTGGCGTGGTTTTGAATCTCGGTCGGCTTTGAAGTTTTGGGTTTAGCCCGTCCAAAGACCGCGTAGGGGTTCTTTGATCAAGTCTCTAGATTGCTGCTGTTACTTAGTTCTCCTATTACTCCACAGCCATCGGGGGAAGTAAACATTTATTGTTATTTAAAATCAACAAAGACAGAGTAACCCACTCCAAAATAAATCCACAAGCGTGTTTTTGACAGCCATCCTGGTTGAATCCGAATGAGAGTGTGCTGTTAACTTTTGCCAGGAGGTGCTTGCAGCCACACTGAGGTGGATGGAGTTTCATGGGGGCCTGGATTTGTACAAGTTAACAACTTTTTTTATTATCTTCTTGGTATTTCCTTGCCTTTTCCTCAAGAAAGGTGTGCGAAGTTGAAGAACACGTAGATGTTACCTGGTGATAAATTAGCAAACATTTAGTTTCTGGTAGTGTTTAATTCCTTGCCTGTAACCAAGCAGAATTTAACTTCCCTCCTTGGAATAGTCTGTAGCCCTAAAAAGTTTTGGTAAACTTGTTTCTCTCTTTCTCCACGCCCCCCTCCCCCCAACCTCTGTAGGTTGGATATTTTTGGAAAATTAATTATACTTTATAGAATTAGAATAATAACACTGAAAATAACTCTGAGCTAGTATTTGTTAACTATTATCTATATATATTTGGTGTGTGTATATATAGATACTTTTGTAGGCTACGCTTCATGTTTTTGGCTTACATGAATTATTTAGAACTAGACTGTTTTTATTTGCAGTCTGAAGTAGAATATGTGTGTGAAGTGTTAAATTTACATTTTTCTGCTGCGAATTAAAAATTCCGTCCAAGTTTATGAAGCTTATGGAGTTCAGTTCATGGCTTTGGAATATTCCTTGGGTGAGGCAAGTATATCTTGTTCAAAATTGAAGAGTGGCAGGGTTTTTTTAAACCAGGAGGGCAATAGGTCAAGAGTTTGATATTGTTTCCAGGCTCACAGGTAGGGAAGGCAGTTGGTTACAGGAGCAGCGAGTGTTACAGTTCCTGCATCAATACTTGGGTGCATTTAGGACTTGTCATTGGCGTCCCCTCCCCCCCCGCTGGACAGTGACAAGGATAATTTTACCTCATAGCAGCCAAGAGTTCTCCGTTTCAGTGCCGATTTATGGACAGGATTCCCTTCCTTGTGTGAAACAACCAGGGACTCACCGGGAATTGATCCATTTGGGAAGTCTGGGGGGTTGTGCAGGCTGGGAATCAGCACGTGATGGCCATCGGTGACTCCTGCAAACTGGTTGATAGTTTAAACAAAGTAGCAGAACACTGCTGGTGTCCGGGAAAAACTGTGCCTTGTCCGAGCTTTTGGAGTGACATTTAATTAGGACACACTTGCTTACATGTGCCACATCTTAAAGTCATGTTTGAAACTGGACCACCTGCTCGGATGGTATGTGGAAAGAATAAACACACAAAAACCGAGCCTTTATTTGCCATGCAGGCATTTCACAGCTTCATCTCAGCACAAATGGGTGCTGGTTTGAAGACTAAAATCTACTGGTACCAAAAAACAGCACTTTTTGATGCTATAATTAGATTATCTTTTGGGCATTCCTCTTAAAACCTCTTCATTTCAGGTGTTTTTAAACCTGGCTGGGGGACTGCAGGTTGAAAGTTGTGGTGACAGTTTGTGGTTTTGAGTGAGAAGTGCAGCCTGGGATCTGTTCTGCCTCTCCATGGTCATTTTGAATGCCATTTGGAGAGCTGTTCTCCACCTTTAAGTACAAAACTTTCTGATACCTTTCTTTTATGGGAGTTGTATAACTTCTGAAATCCTTCTGTAAATAGATCTGTTGTTGTAGAATAGGATTATTTACAGAGAACTGCTGCTTTTGTCTTTATAAGTGAGTACAATACATTATTTGTTGAGTTTACAGTTTCATCTCTTCTTTGCTAAGAGGTTGGTGAGAAATGCATTTTCACAAAAATTATGTAATAACTTTCTGGCTACTCAGACTGAAGAAGTCTGATGTTTATGCAGTGAGAGCTCTTTTTTGTTCTAAGACTATTTGAAATAATACCAAAAACCTCTCTGAGCAAACTGCTTTTCTTGTGAGCTTCTGAGGGGAGAAAGAAAGATCAGGAGAAGGGGAAAGCTCTTCCTTTGCTTCCTCACCTCCATGGGTCCTTCAAGAGGAGGCTGATGGGAACTGTTGTCTTTGGTTGGCTTAAAAACAGCAGAGAAACTTTGGAAAATCAGGAATTGTTACTTCCACAAAGACATGTTCCATGTGTGGAGTTACCCAGTGCTGGCTCTTCAAGGTGACACGATGTACCAGCAGAATTGCAGTGATTATTCAGGTTTTTATCCATCTTTTCCTCTTTTGGGGAAGGAAAGTAAAATTCTGCATTTGGTTCTCATTTATCCCAACACGACTGGAAAAATAACTGGACTTCTTTAGCTGGTACCAATGGATTGAATTCCTTCAGAACAGGACTCTGGTTTGTCCTAACCCTTGGTATGGCTCAGTTTGGAAAGTATTGGCTTTACCACCTCCTTATTTATTCCCAAGTGTCCTGTCCTTATGATTTTCAGGGAGAATCCCCACTGGAGGGCCAGGGAAATGTGGGAGCCAATTCCCAGTCAGCTCTGCCTGCATCCATACAGAGGGAAAATGCTGGTGCTGGTTCAGTTCCACTGTATGAACACAAAATCAGTGAAATCCCAGCTCTGAATTTTGGAAAAGCAGGGAAATAGTTCTGGAGCTGAAACACCACGAGCTGACACCTATTTGTAAACATTCTCCATGCAAAGTTTCCAAGGGCTGGGTGGTACCAAGTACCTGAAAGTGAAACTGAGTAAATGAAAGTAAAATTAACTCCATGAAGTGTCATTTTTGTTCCAGCTGTGAGAGACCAAGCTTTCAATTGATGTTACATAAAGTTCCAAAGCCTCCTTGTATTCTTTTTCCCCCCCCCCTTTTCCTTTTCCCCCAGAGGCAAATAAAAATAGACTGTGTTGTGAGTCAGTTAAAGGAATAGTTAATAATACATTAATACCTCTTTGTGTTGAAAAGTTTCCTCTTTCTTCTTAGTAACTGTTTGGATGGTGAAATAAGAGAGGGATGGAAATGTACAAATTGATTTCTGATGGCAGAAAATAATGGGGAAAAACTTCAAAAAATAATGGAAAAAAACTGAGAGTGAATTTTGTTGAATTACTGGAAAAAAATCAAGTTAGTAGGATGACTAGTTGATAAAATCATAGGTAAATATTTTTAATGATTAAATTGAACTTGCAAGTGCAACTTTTAAATCCTAGTATCCCAAAAACATGTTGTCCACTGGTTTTGTGGTTTCCTGACTTCAAACACATTTCATTCCAAATCTCCTTTCCCTGTGTGTGTGTTCAGCTCATGATTTGTGCTTCTGTGACCTCCATAAATTGCTAAAAACTCATTTACTTTGGGCCTGTTGGAACATCCAGCATCTCCTTTATAGAGGGAGCAGTTTTGTGCCCCTGGTATCAGCTTGAGTTAAAACTCAAGGAAAGGGTTAAAGAGGAGGGAAATATTGTCAGGGAAGTGAATGTGTTGGTACTTCCTCAGTTCTGTGTTTTCCTGGTCACTCTGAGTTCCCTCACGCTGATCTCTGCCCTGTCTGCTTGTAACTACAGCTTTTCCCCTGCTTGCAGCTGTATAACCACAGATATTCCTGTTTTTAAATGCAGTTTTAACAGGAATTATACATTAAATACATAAAGGGGGTGTGTGTGGTCACAGACAAATCAGCTTCCATGCACTCTTTGAAAATCTGATTGATACTGGAAGCTCAGTAACTTTCCAGGATCATGTCTGATTCTGGCTTCTTTATTGTTATTCTTTCCAACTTGTGGATAATTAGGCATTAATGTAATGCTGTGCCAGAGTTAGTGTTTGTTAATGTTGCAAGATCTTGGTAGTTTTCATTTCTATAGAAGTTACTCATAAATGCTACAAACACTGGGTCAGTGTTGTGGAATAAGAGCTTAATGCACATTTTTCACCATCATCAGATGTTCCCTAAGCTTAGAATTCTGTGCTCTTGTACTTGGGGTGACTTTCTGTCAATGTCAGAGTGTTCCTTCAGAAACTGAGATTGTTATGGCAGGGCCTGAGCAGGAAAAGGAGCATTCCTGCAAATGCTGCATGTGTGTGATTGCACCTATGGATCTCTGTCTTCCCAATGAAATCAGATTTTTCATGGAATCCCAAAGTGGGTTGGGTTGGAAGGGGCCTTGAAGCCCACCCAGTGCCCCCCCTGCCATGGGCAGGGACACCTTCCACTGTCCCAGGCTGCTCCAAGCCCCAGTGTCCAACCTGGACATCCTTGGGCACTGCCAGGGATCCAGGGGCAGCCACAGCAAAGCTGGGCACCCTGTGCCAGGGCCTCCCCACCCTCCCAGGAACAATTCCTGCCCAATATCCCATCTAAACTTACAGTTTCTCATTGAGAAGCTATTCCCTGTGTCCTGTCCCTGCAGCCCTTGGCAATTGTCTCTCTCCATCTTTCCTGGGGCTCCTTCAGGCCCTGCAAGGCCACCCTGAGCTCAGCCCAAAGCTTCTCCTCTCCAGGCTGAACAATGGCAGCTGTGCCAGCCTTTCCTCCCAGCAGAGCTGCTCCATCCCTCTGCTCATCCTGCTGCCTCCTCTGGCCTCTCTCCAGCAGCTCCACGTACTCCCTGGGCTGGGCCCCAGGGCTGGGGCAGCTCTGCAGGTGGGCTCTCACCTGAGCACAGGGGCACAATCCCAATCCTTTCCCAGCCCAGGGAACAGGAGGGTTCTGGGCCAAGAACACACATTGAGCTTCTCACCAGCCAATACCCCCAGTCCTCCTCCCCAGGGCTGCTCTCCTTCCATTCCCCTGCCAGCCTGCTTTGTGTCTGGGATTCCCCATCCCAGTGCAGGACCTTGGCTCTTGGCCTTGCTGAGTTCCAGGAAGTTCTCCCAGCCCAACCTCTCCAGCCTCTCTGGGTCCCTCTGGGTGCCATCTCTCCTCTCTGGGATGTGTCTGCCCCACACAGCTCCGTGTCTTTTCACAGTCCCACTGTCCCTGTCAGTGTTTTTAAACTTATGCTGAAGTCAGCCTCTCTCCAAAGGCTCCAAACTTTCCATGCTCTTTGCCCCAAAATCAGAGGCAGCAGTAGATGCAACTCTGGGTAGCAGGAACTACCCTGCAACTACCCAGTTACTACAGCTTCATTTGGAATGACTTGTAGCTCCTCAAACTTTCTGTGGTGGTTTATTGTTTTTAATAAGCTTTGGATATATTTATTAATTATAAACTTCATTATAAAGGTTAATTTCAAAGTGAATTGATGTCTTTTGTGAACTGTCTCTACTAGAGGCAGCATCACAAACAAGCCAGTTGAAGTCTGAGTGAAAAAAGTGTAAGATACTGTGTTATACATGTAAAATTTTTATAAGAGCAGTTAAGAATTGCTTGTGTTTGTGTTGTATTAATCAGAGACCTTTCTTGGGATCTGATTTTCGTTTTGGTTTGTATTTACAACATGGAGCAAGCATTATTTATTTCTGTGTCAGATTTCCTGACTTGGAGATCCCTGTCCATTCCTCACCTGCTCCTCTACAGCATTTCTATGGGAAATCCTTGTGTTTGTGCTTTGGGTTTTCTTCTGTAAATAAAAAGGTTGTGAGTTATGGTAATTACTGTAATTTGATAGTCTGCTGTACAAAAGTTTAATGATAGAAGGTCTAAACTCATAATGTGGAGGTGTGAATGGAAATCCTTTCTGTGCTGTGGTTCTGCAGGAAGGTTGATGCTTTGTCCTTGCAGGGTTGGTCTGGGGATGCTCTCTGTGTGTTTCCACTCTTGCAGTGCAGTGTCCATGTGAGCCTTGAGTCTCTGACCCACAACATTCACTTCTGCATCTCTGTGGAGCTCAATTAACCACAGTCATGTTCACAGCATGGACATTTTAAAACTTTATGAGCTCGGTGTGGAAACCTGGAGAAATCCAGGAGCACAGGTGGAGACAGATGGAGCAGAGGCTCTGCATTGCCTTCCTTGGTGCTTGTTGGCAGCTCTGACTGCTTTGGGTCTCACTCTGGAGTCCAGAGGACTTTGCTCCACGTGATGGGTGCCAGAAATGCTTTCCTCCTCTAAGGAACCATTAGAATTGGACACAGATGTCTCCAAGTGGGTTTGAAGGTTCTGCCCAGTGCCCATTTCCTTGATTACTGCCACACAGTAAACCCAAACCCAAGTTTTTGCTAGAGTATTTCCATTTAATTTATTGCAGAAGCCAATGAAGCAAGGAAAACCAGTTGGCCAAGTTGTGGAGTTATCAAATTCTCTCTTCTGAAGCCTGCTTTAAAAGCCCCACTTTTTTCTCTTCTTATTATGCAAAGAGTTGTGTAACTATTGTATAATGGTTGTATTACACCTGCATAAGGCAAGTATTTAATTCTGGTTTGCTGCTGGATGTTCTTAATCAGCACCCAGTTATTTCAAGAAATGAGAAAACAACTTCTCCTTACAGTTCACAAGGTTCCAGTGTTGCATCTTGAAATCACCCCCTCCTGCAAAACTTACAAAAACACCTAAATCAAACAGATTTATTTTAAAACCAATCTCAGGCAGCTCTAAATGCTTTTAAAAATCTGAAAATAAAGGAAGGACCAAACTGGAGTAGTTCATGTCATTAAATTTCCTCCTGGTACTGAGAAGTTCATGGTGGGCTCACAGTGAGGCCCAGGAGGTTTTCTGTCTTAGGGGTCTTTTTCCTTTCTTTTATTCCCCTCTTTCTGTTCAATGTAATAACTTCTAGTTCTTAATTTTTTATTTTTTTTTCAAATCAGGAACATGTTCTGATTGAGATCAGCAGATGATTGTGTGTGTGTGACAAAGATTTCCTCAGCTTATATTTGCTGTCATTTAATTTGTATTTCCAAAGTCTGCTGAGAGAGGGGAGACTTAACTGACCTTCCTTATGTCATTCCTCATTTTATAAATATTTATCACTATTTTTTCTACCTCTGAAGTATAATCCTAGGCCTACATAATGTAACCCAGTATTTTGTAACAGTGTTGGCCTCACTTTTTTAAGATTTTGAGTCTTGTAGCTCCTACCTAATTTTACTGCAATGTGAGAGTATGTGATTATTTCTATACAAGAGTTTGAATATGGGATGAAGAATTTAATATTCAGACTTCCATATTTGAAAAAAAGTCCCTTGATATTTTCTGATACCGTTTTCTTTAACTGCTTTGCTGTTATTTTCTTCTTCTGGACCACTGCTACTTTAAAAAACAAATCTTAGTTTTCATCTTTGCATGATTTTTGTTTGCATTAAACAAAAGAATCTGAGGGCTGTGGCTTGAGGTGAGACTGAAGCTCAACATACATTTTTAGCAATCCAAATGCAATTTCTAACTTTCATGTTAGTCACTCTGTGTGTTCTGAAACCTCTGAACCCCCAACCTGACAGTGCCAAATACATAAACTTCATTAGTGTACTTGAGAAAACAGGTCTGGATTATATTCCATAAACTGGAAGCATGATCTTCCTCCCAACATTTCAATCTGGTTTCTGTAGAGTTACACTTGACTTTATTAATTATTTCCATAAAAAATCCCAAACTAAGTCAAGCACTTGAGCACTGACAAAAATGGGAAAATTCTCTCTAACTTTTGGTGGTCTGAACTACCTTTTATCATGTAGTAAATATATAAATTTAGGTTTTTAAGTGAAGGTTAATAGTTGCTCACTGTCCAGACCCTGCACTTGGTTTTAGGTTTGGGACTTCCTCCTGCCACATTTTAGTATCTGAATCAAGTAAATTCTAATGGATTTTTCCAACATCCCATGGAGGAGTAAAGTTTTTCAGTCATTGGAATGTAACATACAGACAAATCCCATCCACCCAAACTTTCTGTATCCTATTGACAGCCTGACCTAAGGCTCTGAACTCCTGGTTTTTGGGGTGAGCAGAGGGGATTCAGGGATTTTAGGAATTTTGTACAGCTTTGTGTGCTTTCCATTCACACAGCATGAGATAAAGAACTCCTGAACTGCTCTTCAGCAAGGGAGTGAAAGCCACAAGGTGAAGTGACAACCCAAAATCACCTGGTGAGTGCCCAGAGTAACTGGGTGAGTGCTCAGAGTCACTTGGGTGACAGCCCAGAGTCACCTGGTGACAGCCCAAAGTCACTGGGTGAGAGCCCAGAGCCACCCAGTGAGTGCCCAAAGTCACCCAGTGAGTTCCCAAAGTCACCCGGTGAGTTCCCAAGGTCACCAGGTGAGTGCCCAGAGCCACCCAGTGAGTGCCCAAAGTCACCTGGTGAGTGCCCAGAGTCACTGGGTGAGAGCCCAAAGCCACCCAGTGAGTGCCCAGAGCCACCCAGTGAGTGCCCAAAGTCACCAGGTGAGTGCCCAGAGTCAGCCAGTGAGTGCCCAAAGTCAGCCAGTGAGTGCCCAGAGCCACCCAGTGAGTGCCCAGAGTCACCGGGTGACAGCCCAAAGTCACTGGGTGAGAGCCCAGAGTCACCTGGTGACAGCCCAGAGCCACCCAGTGAGTGCCCAGAGTCACTAGGTGAGAGCCCAGAGTCACCGGGTGGGTGCCCAAAGTCACCTGGTGAGTGCCCAGAGTAACTGGGTGAGTGCTCAGAGTCACTGGGTGACAGCCCAAAGTCACCGGGTGAGAGCCCAGAGCCACCTGGTGACAGCCCAAAGTCACCAGGTGAGTGCCCAGAGCCACCCAGTGAGTCCCCGAAGTCACCCAGTGAGTTCCCAAGGTCACCAGGTGAGTGCCCAGAATCACCTAGTGAGTGCCCAGAGTCACCAGGTGAGTGCCCAGAGTCACCTGGTGACAGCCCAAAGTCACCAGGTGAGTGCCCAGAGTCCCTGGGTGACGCAGCGGGCGGAGCTGAGCTCGAGGGTTTCCGTGTGTGATGCTTTAATAGCAGGATGCTCTTTGCATTTGCAGTTTCATTTGCCTGGAGTTTGTATTCCGAGTGCTCTGCAACTTGGAGGAGCAGCTTCTTAAGGTTGGAGAGTGACTCAGCACATCCACACAGAGGTCTGCTCAAGGAATTTAGGATTTGGTTGGAAATTTGGGGGAATTAGGGTTTGAATTTATTTTTCCCAAATGGAGTTTGTCTTAAAAAAAAGCTGAGTTTTAATTTGCAATCTTTTTTCCCGTTTGACTGCATACCTCAGTTTTGGGAAAAGTGATGGGGTATTTAGTAAATAGTATTCTGGGATAGCTGGATTGTCTGGGTAGGTTGTTTCCTGTGTACTCTCCTCCTGGTGCACATGAGAAGCATCTGTGCAATGAATACCTGAATGTCAATGGATATGACATTTATATAACTTTTTTCATATGGAAGGGGAAGGAGGCGTTTGTGGGGTTTGCCCACTCTGTGTGATTGAAACATGGAATTATGGAAGGGTTTGGGTTGGAAGGGACTTTAAAGATTGTCCCATTCCAACCCCTTCCATGGGCTGGACACCTTCCCCTATCCCAGGCTGTTCCATTCCCCATCCAACCTGGCCTTGGACACTTCCAGGGATGGGACATCCACAGCTCCATTTTATTAATCCAAAAGCTCCAACCTTTCTGGCAAGGCTGAGTTCTGAGCCTTCGGGAGTGACCAGTTTGGGGAACAGGGGGTTACCTGTGCCAGTGTGCACTGGGTATGTGACCCACCCTTCTCTGTGCTTGAGTTTGCTTGGATTTTAGAGGGAAAATTGGTTAAATGTCTTAAATAAAACTTTTAAAATAACGTGTTTTAGTTTTAGCTGCCCAAAGTTGTGACAGAGTCTTGAGACATTGCTGGAGGTGCTGGCAGTGGAGGGAAGCAGAGTGACTGGAGCTGGGGAATCAAGATTGGAACTGTTGATGTTCTGCTGCTATACCCTCTTAAACTTGGGGGAAATTCTGGAAGACTTCATTATCTCTTTTTCATCCTGATCACTTCAGTCTTCTAGAATGAGATAAGGCCACGGGCTGGTGCTGAGAGGATGCTGAAGGGCAGCACAGCAAGAACAGGATACTCAGAGAAAAACACCAGCAACATTGATTTTCTCCCCCTTTTTCCTTCCGCCCACCCAGATCTGTCCATGTTTTCCTGGGGCTGGTGAGGATGACCTTGCTCTCCCCAAACCTGTACCTATGCCTGATTTGAAATAACTGATACAAAAGAAGCATAGAGATGAAAAGAAAGAAATGGTTTTGTATTTCATCTCTGAGGGATGAGGGCCACATTAACCTGATGATGTTACAAGCGCTGGCAAAGTGATGGGAAGTTCCTGCACAGGGTGTAGATCATGGAAGCACTCAGAGGGAAATTGTTGGAAGAGTTGTTCCGAGGCAAAGAGTGCACCCAGGAGTTCTTTGAGGGCAGTGACCCCTTGAGCAGCTCCCCTTCCCTCCCTGGGGGCTCCCAGCTGCTTTGTGCTGGCACAGCTGTTGGTCAGCCCCAGCAGTGAGTGAGGCTTGCAGAGTTGGCCCGAGTAGATAATTCGGTATTTTTACCGCTGGGGTGTGCGCGGGTGGGAATCAGGTTACGGCACGGGGATCATGGAATGGGCTGTGGGGGTGGACAGGAGCAGGGCTTGGGTAACTGCCCCTGATAGCCCTGGCACTTGGAGAACATCATTCCCAGGAATTCTTGCCATCCCTCTGCCAGGCTCTGTCCCATCCTCGCTCTGCCTCTCTGAGTTTTTGCTGTCTCAAGCTCCCAGCTCTCCTCTCGCATTCCCGCTCGGGTGCTGCCCTGTGTGTGCACTCCCAGCACAGCCTCACCTTGGGAATGAGTTCTGGCTCCAGCTCTCCTGCTCGCTCCTGATGCTTCTCTTCTTGCTCTCCTTTCCCTTGTGCTCCTCCTCCAGTTCTTCCTCGCCTTTTTAACAATTTTCTGACTTCTGCTTGTGCCCTTTTTCTCACAGGTCGTTTCCAGCTCCTGTCTCATTGTCACTTGCTCAGTTGCTTGTTCTTTCTCCTTTCTCTTCCCCAATAGGAAAAAAAACCCCATTTTAAACACTAAAACCTCTTAAGAAACCCCAAGTTTTTTATTTCCTGTACATTCTCCCCAAAACATTACCACAAACCAATACAACACACAGGTTTGTTCTCTGTCTCATTCACTTTAAATTTTCACTTCAATTCTTTATTACCTTAAGATAGACATGCACACACAAAATGTGTTTTCCTTTTTGGACAAACTGAAAGCCGAATTCAAGTTCCCAAAGTTAACTTCTAATAAAAGATATTTTCACTGTATAAGCTGTGAGCAGAACCTACTGATACCAGATGCTGAATTGTGAAGATGCTTCGTTTTCTTCTTCCTGCTCTACAAAGGAGACACAAAAAATGTTTCTATTCCACACAACCACCAGCTGGGCCAGTTATATTAAAAACCAACCCAAACTCTTTGGAAATTCCATGCTTGCCCGTACTCTTAAGTAAGTGACCAATTTCACATCCATGTATTTAGATACACAATATTGTAGCCCAAATTGTTTAAATCTTGTTGATAATTATTTTCCTATTAGTTGGGAAAGTAGACAGCAGTGTTCATGCTTTAATATCTGAATCCATCCATTTTAATATCCATTTGCATTTTAACAATCCGGAGTGACTTCAAATAAAACTGTGGAAGATTGGGCAATACATTTACTCTTAATAGTATGAAAAAAGCAATTAAATTCTTCTGCTCATCCCCTTTGCTCTCTGAGTTTTTGGGTGGACTGAGGGCAGGAGCACTGGGAGTACCCAGCAGGACCTGCTTTCTCCATGCCCAGTGGGATTGACATCATCTTTGGAATTCTTACCTGATAATAAACAGAAATGAGAGAGAATGTGAATTACTATGGTTGTCTTTGGAGATGTTCAGTGGTTCCCTCTCAGTAAATAAGTGTTACTCAGAAATGCTGCATCTCTGATGACTTGCAGCTTGTCTGATTATTTTCTTTCTTAATTTTCTTAATCCCTTTGAGTCGTTTTCCAGTGAACTCTGTCCATCCTGCTTGGTTTCTGTGTGGGTTTTTTCATGGCTGAAGACTTTAGTCCTGTGCTGAGATTCCTTAGGCACAGAATTCTGTAGCTGCTTTGGGGTTTGGTGCTTGTCTTCCCCCTCCATCCCCTTCTTTGGCATTCCATGGCACTTCTCCTAAAGCCAAATTTCTCTTTTCCCTGAGTTGCTTTGGGTTGACTGTCCATGAAATATTTCAGACAAAAATATCTGAGCAAAAAAGGGCAAGTTCCAGACCTTGGCTGCTGGATCACAGACTCACAGAATGATTTGGGAAATGGTTGGAAAAGATCTCCAAGGTCATGAAATCCCAACTGTGCCCGATACCCACCTTGTCCCCAGCCCAGAGCTCTGAGTGAGCTCCAGGTGACACCTCCAGGGCTGGGGACTCCAAACCTCCCTGGGCAGCCCCTGGAATGTGTCAGAGCACACTCAGGGCCTTCTTGTTGAGCTGTTTCACTAAAAGAGCAGAATTTATCAAAAGTTCCCTTTTTCCAGCAGTCTTTCCTAAAAACACATCATTCCATGGAACACAGCAGCTCAGTATCATTAGTACAAAAGTAAAGAAAAAATCTGCTGGAAAAGTGGCTTTGTTTTGGAGTCTTTCCATCCATCCCAAGCTATTCTTGGGAGTGTGAACTTCAGTGGGACACTAAAGGTTTTCTTGCCTTTTTATTTCCTGGATGCCTTGGACGTGGTGATCTTGAGTGCTCTTTGGAGAGCCATAAGGTCAGGATTTAAAAGCATTTTTTTTTATTATTTGTCCTCATTTCCTTCCTGCAACCTGCCTTATTAAAAGCATTTTAGGAATTGTTATCAGGGCAAAAAATGCTACAGGAAACCAAACTTCTCTGGTAATGCCCTTATCAACTTCTGATGCTGGTAGAGATACTGTTATTTAATAAAAATTATATAGTCTTCCCATGACCTAAATACTTACATGGATAATTTTGTCAAAGATTTAGTGCAGTGTCTACTTCTTGAACAAATGAGAAGAATCTTGGAGAGCATCAGATTGATCAGTGTCAGCTCCATATTGGGATGCTGGAATTGGTGAAGTTGTCCCAAAGGTTCAACTTTTTCTATTTCTCCTCATAAAAGTCGAGTTAGACCAAATGAACCTGAGAGGGCTCTGTTAGAGAGACTTTTCCTGGGCTTTTCTCTCACTGAGAGATGTCTGTCAGACTTGTATCTTACAGCTTCCATCAGGGAATGTTCAAAAGTGAATTCCAGGCTCAAAAAGGGATTCAAGCCAAAAGTATCCCAAATTTTCAGACTGAGCTTGAGCTGCACATCCAAGACCTGTCCACTCTGGATTGAGTCACCTCATGGCAGGGGAGCTCCGAGCTCTTGTTGGATTCCTGAAGCTCAGAAAATCATTGTTTTCATATAAATAAGCAGGAAATAATAAACTTCTGGGGGTGATTGGCAGTCAGTTCATTTGAAAGAGTGTCATGGCTTTTTGGCTTTATAAATAATGAATTCTTTTTGGGAGGTATCCGTATAGGAATGAAGGCTTGATGAGGAATTCCTGGAAGAAATTCTAAATTTGGGCACATATCAGATTATGATTAGTACGTTCTGGACTTTTTTTTTTTTAACATTAATGACAATGGCTTTATCTAGGAGAACAAATATTCTGGAGTCTCTAATGAGCTACCAATAACTGTATTTTTGAGGGTGAATATTTGATTAAATCTCTGTTCAGTGGGATAATAAATGTACCAGTAAAGCTTTTGCTGCTTGATCTGCACCCAGTGTCTGAACTGGCTTTTCTCCCTTGTATCCACGTGCTTTTATCACCTGGATAGGATGCCTGAATTATTCTTGTGGTGTATAATACCACTTAAAACAGAGGAATTTGCAGCTTATTACCTCCCCCTGCCTGTATCTCAGTATACCTTGGGACATACCAAGATTTGCTTTAATATTCTGCTTAACAGCAGGGATGGAGGCTGAAAAGACAACGCAGCAAGGCCTTGGGATTGTGAGTGTGAAAAAGGTGTTTTGACTCCATCCCCAGATGAGATGAAAATTTCCTGAAGTTCGTTAGTTTATCTCCTTCTTCAATGAGAGTTTTCTAGGTCAGCGCTTCCTTAACCGGGGAATAAGGCCATGGCAAATGCGCCACAGATGGAACGTAAACCCACCCTGAATTATGGGAAGTTCACAAATATTATCCCAGGCATGATTCATATTTAGTGAAAAACGTTTTGGAGCTGACAAGGATGTGTGTTGTGAGGAATGGAGGGGCTTGGAGTGAACAATGTGAGCAAAATGTGGGAGCTTTATTTATTCATGTCTTTCATGTACGGTGAATCTCCCCCTCTTCTGCTCTCGTGAGATCCCACCTGGGATGCTGCTTCCAGCTCTGGGGTCCCAACATTGGAATGTGGAGATGCTGGAGAGAGTCCAGAGGAGGGACACAGGGATGGTCTGAGCTCCTCTGCTCTGGGGACAGGCTGGGACAGCTGGGGGTGCTCACCTGGAGAGGAGAAGCTCCAGGGAGAGCTCAGAGCCCCTCCCAGGGCCTAAAGGGGCTCCAGGAGAGCTGGAGAGGGATTGGGGACAAGGCATGGAGGGACAGGAGCCAGGGAATGGCTTCAAAGTAGGATTTGGTGGGATATTGGGCAGGAATTGTTCCCTGGGAGGGTGGGGAGGGGCTGGGCTGGAATTCCCAGCTTTGCTGTGGCTGCCCCTGGATCCCTGGCAGTGCCCAAGGATGTCCAGGTTGGACACTGGGGCTTGGAGCAGCCTGGGACAGTGGGAGGTGTCCCTGCCAGGGCAGGGGTGGCACTGGGTGATCTTTCAGGTCCCTTGCAGCCCAGGAATCGCAGGAGTGTCAGTCAGAGTGAGCAGTGGAGCTGTGCAGAGTCAGCAGGACAGGGCTCACACAGCAGCAGGCTTTGGGTGCTGCTGAGCTGCAGCCCTGACTCACCGGGCACTGCCAGGTGTGGCACAGGGAGGGCTCTGGGAGCACAGCACCTAAATCAGCATCACCTTTGGCTTTTGGGGCACTTCAGCCTAAAAATTCTGATTTTAATGAAGTAATTGTGTTTATTCCCATGGGTTTGAATGCATCTGGTTGTCTCAGAGCCTGAACCTGACCACTGGCAGTTTTCAAAGCTGATGAACTTCCCAGGAACTGCTGTTTCAAAGGGTGTTGAGCAAGGATTTTAAACCTGGTGCTTCCATCCTGACATGCAGAAAGCTGGAGCTGGTGTGGTGTTTTCCAGGTTAAGAGGAGCTGGAAGAGCAGTTTGAGAGGACCCAGCTATTCCAGTCTGAATCTGAATAATGAAAGGCAAAGGTTGTGGCACTGCACTTGTCAGTGGGAGTTGCCAGAGGGGCAGCATTTAAACAGCAGCTCCTGGTGTGTTTGGAAACATCCAAAAGTCCTTAAAAATGCTCAGAAACCAAAATATGGCTAAAAAAAGCCACTAACTGAAAATCTTACAAATGAGCATCATTTCTGTACAGAGCCAGGCAGCAGTTACACCTTTGTGTTTGGTTTTGTGTATTTGTGTATTTGGTTATTTTGTAGTGGTTTTTGGGTTGGTTTTTTTAATTCAGGAGACTAAATCTGTGCCTATCTCCATGTATTAAAATATTTTGGAAGCCTTCAAGATTAAAGGTACTACAGTATCAAGGCAACAAACATCTACATTGTTATGCTTGAAATAAATAACTTTAAATGTTTGAGAGCAACACCAGAACCATCTGCTGCCAAAATTGAGCTGGAGAATTCTTTTATTTCATTTAAACACGGGATAGCAGCTGCACAGAATCTTCACACATATAAAAAATATTTCTGTTTGTTGTGGTCTGAGTAAGGTCGATTTTGATTTTTCCAGCTCTAGTCCTGAATGAAAAAGTTGAGGTGGCTGCACCTGAGTCCCTGAGAAACAGAGCCCAGTTTGTAAATAAAGAATACAACAAAGAATGGGAGGAACAGTGACCACTAAATTGGAACAATAATAAGCTGTAGTAATAGCAAGGTTGTAGTAAAAATCTGTAAATTGAGTGGTTTGGCCACATTCTGTGGAAACTTGAGGCAGCTTTAGGTGTTCCTGTAATTCTTCTTCCTTTATGGCTCAGAAATTCAGGGAGAAGTGGGAAGGTTGTGCTCCCTTGAGACTTCTGGATGCGAAGTTCTGAAGTGATGAATGCAATTCTGTAGCAGGGCATGTTTGGCTTTGCATTTCTCAAGTTCTTTTCCCGACCACAAGGAACAGAAACAGTTCTTGTACATGGAATTATTGGCCTTGTTGAGGACATCTGGAGGGAAAAAAAAATACCTGCAGAAAAATCTCAGGAAAAACATTCCCTATTCCTCTGGATAAACCCATTTTCAGCCCTTTGGAAAATGACTTTATTCCCATGCTCCTGATATTGGAGGGGATGGGCAGTTCCAGCTTTAGCATCTTTTCCTTTTGTTTGGTGGAGGGAGGGGAATGCAAATCCAGTGGTTTGACTTTTGTCTGACACAATTAAGTGGGTGGAAAAAAGAGCCACTCCCATCTCTAATTGGAGGTTCCTTATAAGGGCTGTGGACTGAAAATATTTGAAGTTTGTGCTGCTAAAATTAATATTTTTAGTCAGTGAGTAAGTAAAGCATCACATGGAAATGATCTAAAAAATCTCAAGTATTTCAACCTTTATTGTGGGGCTTTTCTTCCCCTCCTCTCCCCCCTCACTGGGTCAGTTTAATTCTTCCTAAAACCACAGGCTTTATTCTGGGGTTCACATAAATTAATGAATTTTTAAAAAAACCAAATCCTGACTTCTCTGTCTGGATGGGTCAGTTACAAATTGGACACTTCAGTTCCTTCAGACACCTGGGAAGCAGAACATGTTCAGAAGTGATGCATTTCATAACCAGATTGTAAAAAATTATGTATTATTAAATAAATGGTGTGTTCTAAATCAGGTATTTCAGAGACTCTGAAGTCTGCCTGAATTAATAGTGGTGTGACACCACTGTGGGAGATAAAATCACATTTGGATGGATTTTAGGTGCATTTGAGGGTATTTTGACACCACCACTGGCCTGAGCAGCCCTGTTTTGTCCCAGCTTAGAGGACTGAAATGGGATTAATATTTTGGCTTTGGGTTTCTCCTGCTCTGAATTCACCCAGTGCACTTTGCTGAGTGTCCCTGTCCCTGTCCCTGTCCTGCAGGAGCAGTGGGAAGGGCAGAGGCTGCTTCACTTCTGCTGCTGCTGGAAAGAAATTCCTGCTCTGCTTCAGCTGCAGTTCTGCCTGTGCCAGGTCTGAAATTGGGTGAGAAACTCTGATTTCAGGAAAGCTGCTTCCACAAGCTTTCACACCTCCCGATGGCTTCTTGCATCACGTGGTGGAAATTTAGCATCAGAGTGAAACCAGTCATTCACAGCATCTTCTTTTCAGAGGAACCAGTGCTTTTGGGAACTCTGAAAATCATGGTTGGGTGTGTTTTGGTTCATGAGCATCTCACAAGTCCTGATCTGGAAAGTCACACTGCAGCTCCTCAGGTGTGTTGGGGAAGTCTGCTATAAACTCACTTCTCCTTGTTGTTGGCTTTTCCCTGGTGAGGTATGAAAATGCCCAATTCTCAAATTTTTAATGTCCCTTTTCCATGTTTAAGAAGGAGAAATGTGCACCCCATGTGTGAGGGTGAACTGGCATCAGAAGGTAACTCTGGTTCTGTAGAATACACAGAGTCACCTGAAGAGAGGTATTTTATTTTTACTGAATTATGAATTTTAAACCTAAAGATGGTGAACCTGAAAACCTCTGCCCAGATTTGCTGTGGCTGCCCCTGGATCTCTGGCAGTGCCCAAGGATGTCCAGGTTGGACACTGGGGCTTGGAGCAGCCTGGGACAGTGGGAGGTGTCCCTGCCCATGGATGATCTTTAAGGTCCCTTCCATCCCAAACCATTGCATGATTCCCTGATTCTGTAGTCTCAATGTAGTTGCTTTTTCAGTGAAAACATTAAGGTAAAAATTTTTCCAGAATCCCACAGAACTTAAACGTGGAGAATGGGATCTGTGCCTTCTTTGGGTACAGGACAGACGTGATGCTGATCCCAAATTAATTATCTGTGTTTTAGTACTCAATATATTTGCTGTGGGTACAGAGGAACCTGCAGACTTAGGAACCTGTTAGCTTTTTATGCTTAAACCATAATCTGCTTTTAATTTTCTGCTGTGATTTTACAGGTGAACCCGTAAAAAGCAGCATTCAGTACCAACTTACCCATTTTTTTGTTTTTTTTTTTAATTTTGGTGAATTATTCCTTATCCAGATCCTCACTCTGTTGGTCACAAGAACAGCAGTAGTGACTTTGGGTGTGTTCAGCTCTCAGATCTGTGTTAATTTGGACATCAAACACATGGGATTTCCCTGGTAACAAAGCACTCTGCATGTGCTGGGTGCTGGCAAAACAATGAATCTGGAATTCCTCAGCTTTGTCCCTCTGGGAAGCTGTCAGTCACTGAGCACCCTGCAAGATTTATTAATCTAATTCCAATTGGATTGACTGATTCACATTTCACTGTGCAGTATTTGAAATAAAACACCAAATCCGTGTCTTTGAGGAATCTTTTTGCTCAGTCTGCCTTACATCAAACCTCATCACTGGCTTCCTCTGCATAGTTCAGATGTCTAAATCCATTATATTCCAGTATGTTAATAACCCCAGTTTCATGGTGGATATCTCAGGATAATTTTCCTAGTAAATAAATAAAAAAAATTCGGTTTCTAAGTAAGTATTTATATTTTATGTTGCTAGCAACAGGCCTGCCTGTGTTCACCGAAGGTCAGTGACCTGAATTATGTTCAGCTCTGCCAGAAGTGTGTGTAGCCATGAGAAATGCAGGGGTTTCTCTCCGTTCCATGAGTATGACTTTAAAAATTACAAAATAATCTTTTCACAGAGGAAAAACTTGAACCTGGCTTTGCCAAAAGATCCCATATTGGATCTTATAATACAGCAATCCTGAATAAGGAAAAGAAATCCTCTACGAAGGGTTTTAATTAGTAACATGGAAAAAGTAAACCCCTCCCAAGCAGACTTTTCTCTTTTAATTAAATTTTCATGTTGATAATGGTTTCTGCTCGTTAACTTTTCGGGGTTTGGAAATCGGATTGCTCCGAATCCAACTTTGATCTGCCCTGAACCTACTGACGTGCGTTGGGTATTGAGTGTTTTGTAGGAAGGGATGGATGCTCCTTAGGAATCCAGGGATAATAAAGCTTGAATTCTCCAAGAGGCCAGCAGGGAAACCAGGCTTGGGGTGTGGGGAAAGATGACCAAGTGACCAAGTTTTGTTATTCAGTGTCACCGTGTCCATGCTATCGTGGCTGTAACCTGGAGCAGAAGGTGCTCAGCACCCTCGGTGTGTCTGAGTGAGCCTTGTGTGACTCCAGCCCGGCATTGCTGATGAGCAGGGAGTGGCTCTGCATGGGGGATCCCATTCCCTGTGCTTGGGGAGGTCACAGGAGCCTCGTGTGGGCAGGGAAGAGGAAAACAGGAAACAAAAGCACGAGGTAAAGTTTTAGCACAGATGATTTCTAAGAACCGCTCTCTTTGTTTAAATAAAAGGTTTCGGCTTTTATTCTTCTCTTTGCCACTTTCAGTAATTTGCTTTTTAACACCTTTCCTGTCATCTCTTCCTTCCTCTCCTCCTTTATTTCCAATTCACTTCTGTTCAATACTGGTAAGGAGATCAAACTGGGTTCTTGAAGCCCAGTAAATGTTATTACTGAGGGGATTCTTCTGGTAATGATCTTACAGACTGTGTGATGAGTAGGATTTGCGCTTGCCTCCTCTTATCATCAATTTATTATCTAAACCAGGAAGCCTTTGTGCAGGCTGTCTGAAAGGCCTTTTGCTTTAGGAACTTGGCAGTGCAGACACAGCTGAAAACTCTCAGTGACTGTGTTAAAGGTGCTGCCCCTGCAGCCATTGGGTGCAATTTGGTTGGAGCTAAAAAAAAATAAAAAAAAATACCCGAAGTTGTATATGTTGTGTGTCTGTGACACTGTTACTGTCACAGGGACTGTCACTTCGGGCTCTGATAAGGTTTCAAAACCCTCCCTTGGAAAACTCCACCTTCTTTTCCACTCTGGAATTCCACAGGAGCTCCCCAGTTCTCCAGGATGGGCTGATTGTTGGAGAGTTGGAAGGAGGCTGGAGGAACGCTCTGGTTTGGGGTGGATCTGTGTTCCTGGGCAGCTCTGAAATGCACGGATGTGTTGATTCCTGTTAATAACCTGTTAATGACTTTCTCTCATCAGCAGCTCTTCCTTAGTGTTGGGAGCTTTTAAAGTGTCTCCCAAATTCTAAAATAACTCAGGGCTCTGTGGGTACCTCTGCAGCTGCTTTGGGAGCTGAGCATTCCCACTGTGGAATGAGCAGAAGGCAATTGTTGAACACTCCACAAAATTGCTCAAACTCTGGTGATAGTTTGACTTAAACTGAATTAGGATTGAAACTGGTCTTGCACTGGTGGCACTGGGAGGGGATTGAGCTGTGGTGGAGCTGCAGGGTGGTAAAGACAAGAGAATGATGCTTTCAGTCCTTGGGCTGCTGCTGGCAAAGGCTTCCTGTGATCCTGGTGTAAACACAGAGGTGAAAGGGAATAAAAGGATACTGGCCAGGGAGAGCTTCCAGGGATGGGGCTGAGGCTCTGTAGGACAAACCTGGTGCTCCAGCACTTGGAGCTGCTGGAGAGAGGCCAGAGGAGGCAGCAGGATGAGCAGAGGGATGGAGCAGCTCTGCTGGGAGGAAAGGCTGGCACAGCTGGCATTGTTCAGCCTGGAGAGGAGAAGCTTTGGGCTGAGCTCAGGGTGGCCTTGCAGGGCCTGAAGGAGCCCCAGGAAAGATGGAGAGAGACAATTGCCAAGGGCTGCAGGGACAGGACACAGGGAATGGCTGCAAAGTGACCCAGAGTAGGGTTAGGTGGGATATTGGGCAGGAATTGTTCCCTGGGAGGGTGAGGAGGGTCTGGGCTGGAATTCCCAGCTTTGCTGTGGCTGCCCCTGGATCCCTGGCAGTGCCCAAGGATGTCCAGGTTGGACACTGGGGCTTGGAGCAGCCTGGGACAGTGGGAGGTGTCCCTGCCCATGAAATGACCTTTAAAGTCCCTTTCAATCCAAATCACTCTGAGATTTTGTTGTTTGTTCATTTACATAAGAGTTTGCTCTTCCTTTCTTTTTCCTGATGAGTCTCAACACTGCCTGTGCTGGCTCAGTGGGGCTCAGCTCATTTTGGGAGCTCATTTTCACTCAGCAGCTGCACCAGCCCAGTCCTTTCACCCAAACTGAAGTGATTTAGGCACGAGGGTGCCCAATTTGTAGGAACTGGGGCAGCCTCAGCAGTGCCCCTGGCAGCTGTGGATGTGGCAGTGCCATTGCAGGCTCTGTGGCACTGCAGCCATTCAGGGTGTGGGATGGCCACTTTTAGGGTTTCCCCTTTTTCAGCAGGAATTCACCTCCTCCTAAAACACCACCCACATCACCACTGCAACACCTGCTCCTACATGGACCTCAAATCAGCTCTTTGTCCTCCTGCCCCCTTCCTTTGGAGTGTGTGCCACTGGAGTGGCACAGGGGACAAGGCCAGGGTGGTGGCAGGAGGGCAGGGTGGGCTCTGCAAGGCTTTGAACTCTCATTGTTGGGGGGAAATGGAGCGCTCAAATTGCAGGGTCTGAGTGCATTTTAGGCTGCTCACACTTGCCTGAAGTTACATATTTCAGGAGGTGTTTAAATAATAATAACTCTCCAATTCCAGCTGGTCAGTAATTTGCAGAGTTCTCTAAAATTCTCAGTGATTCGAAGTGGGTTTGATGTTTCCATTGGTTGTAGGGTACCAATGATTGTTTGTTGGAGAAGAAGTGAAAAACAAATGTTTGAGAAATATTTTGACCAGTCTTGGTTGCTTGGTCTTGTGTTTTGGGATTAATTTTATTTTTTTTTGTTCAAAAAAATGCTTGAGAAATACTTTGACCAGTCTTGGTTGCTTGGTCTTGTGTTTTGGGATTAATTTTATTTTTTTTTGTTCAAAAAAATGCTTGAGAAATACTTTGACCAGTCTTAGTTGCTGGGTGTTGTGGTTTTGAGTTTTAATTTTATATTTTTTGTTCATAATCCTGCAGTTTTTCTTAACTTTTGTTGGGAGTTTTCTTCCTAGGAGCTCCTGTCTTTCTGTCTCTTTGTATTATGGAAAGTACAGTTTTATTTTTCTGAGCATATTTTAATTGTTTGCAGCAAGGTGAACCTAATTCAATTTCATCAGGCTATGAGGAGAAATGACTTTAACATTTAGGAATTTATATACATTTACAGTTCTATAGCTTGTACATCTGGGAAAAACCCACAA
This sequence comes from Drymodes brunneopygia, assembly GCA_013400955.1. Taxonomy (NCBI): domain Eukaryota; kingdom Metazoa; phylum Chordata; class Aves; order Passeriformes; family Petroicidae; genus Drymodes; species Drymodes brunneopygia. Next base: position 39,083 of record VZTZ01049116.1, read on the forward strand.
GTTCAGTTGTGTTTTAGAAATACTGTCTGCAATTTCTGTAAAAATCCACACATTTAAGGGCTTGGCAAAGATGGGTAACTCAGTTTTTTGGGATGACCTTAATTTTCAGATTTATTCAATGCCCAGTTGAAATTTAAGTTAATCCTTGAAATTTTGACACTTAAAAAACTTTTCTAAAATCAGGTATCAGTGGGAGATAAGTCTTTGTCATGCCCATCTCTGCTTTTCCTGTTGAAAAACTCCATTTTCTGTTTGGATTTCCTTGATTGAGTTTGGGGTTGAACTGAGCAGTTGTGGCTGCAGTTTGAGATGTTTATTGTGATTTTTTTTTCCCTTTTTCAGTGTTGTTTGCTGCTGGACTCCCCCTGTCCCCACAACCCCGCAGGATGATATGAGACTTGAAAGAAGACGATGCATACAGGTGATTTGATATTTTAGATTTTTACAATGCAAATTTATGGATGTTCTTGATGTGCTTTTTGTTGCTGTTCCATTCTCTGTTCCCCCCAAATGATGTGGTTCCAACTTAGGAGAATATTTAAGAACCTGCAGAATTTTGAAATCTTTCTTTGCCCTTTGAAAACCCTTCTGCAGCTCAGAAAACTCTTCTTCTTCTAGGAAGAAAATGGTTTTCCTGAATGGAAATCTTGCTTTCAGAGTTTTAATGGGAATGCTTTTGAAGGTGCCAATTCAATGGACTGATTGATATTTTAGGAAGTTCTTCCATTTTTTTTGCCTAATCAAAAATCCTGGAAGTTCCAAGTGTATTTACAGACTCAATGGCTGATTTTCAGTTTTGCTGGAAACACAATTCATATTTCCACACGGAGAACCACGAGCAGTAGAAACAGAATAAAACTGACTTTGTCCAAGAGGGTTGCTCTGATTTTTTACACCCAAACTCCCTTATTTCAACCACACCTTTGCTTTGCTTGTTCACCTTTAAACCCCAGGAATCCTTGAGGGTTGTGAATTAAAAAAAAAAAAAAAAAGCTGGGTAGATTTGCATCCAGCTGATCTCCTGATTGACAGTTTGCAGTTGCATCAGCTGTTGGTGCATAAACAGCTTTGGAGGGTAGATTTACATGGAGCCTTTGGATTAGGACCAAGATGCTGGACGTGGAGAGTTCATTCCCTGAAAACCAAACTCACTCCACTCCTGGGTGTGTGCTGAAAGCTTGAGTCTAAAGAATTCTAAAATTAGGTTGGGCAAAGAAGAGAGGAAGGAAAAACTTCTCCAAGGGGATATTTCATTGGTTTTAAATGTCTGCATCTAGAGGAGCAGCATTAAAAGTCTCAAAATTGATGTCCCATCAGATTGGGGGAGCTCTGTCTAGTAGGCAGTGACAGATGAAAATAGAACTTAAATATTGAGAAAATGTTTTGAAAGCTTTAAAAATATTCATCCCACAACTGAAAGGAGAGACGATGTTATGAAATTGTACCTTATGTGTAACAGTGTTTGAGGGAATTCAGTTTCACATTGCAATGCATTCATCTGATTTCAAACTTCCAACTTAAGCACTTTCAGTTTTGGTCAGAATTTCTGATGAGGTTGAGCTTGGAGAATTATGAGCCTGCAAAATACAAGATTTTGAAATTTAAGTGGTAATTCTGTCTCCTGCAGCCCAAATTCTTTATTTACAAGTCCCTTGATAAATACAGATGAAAAACCAGGACAGAGACCTTTATGGCTCTGATGTGTTGGAAGTTAGAAAAGTCAGATTTATTTGCATTTTCTGTTCATTAGGAGAGCCAGGCTTGGTGTGCTGAGGTTCTGAGGATGAACAAGATTTGCAGGCATTAAAATGAGACCCTGCCCTGGGATTATTTTGTGGTGCAGGAACAGGAGGAGTCATTTGGTGACTTTGCTGATCTCGATCTCAAGTTCAAAGTAGCTGGGGAGAGCTCAGGCCTGAAAATGAAAGGTTTTGTGGTTCTTGAGGATGTCTCTCTTGCATTTTCAAGAAGGTTTCTTGAGGGTGATTGATCAGAGGTGCCTGGTAATGTCTAAACTACCTTAGGATAAAGAGTGAAAGTTTCTGCAGGGTCAATAAATTCTTTGTTATAATGGGCTTCACTTCACTGTCCTGGAAGCTGACCCACCTTAAAATTAACCACAGCAGATCTGGGGAAACAATCCCCTAAAAAAGAGGATTTTTTCACTTCTTCTACCATGGAATAGTTTAATTTCAGATAACCACTTAAGCTGAAAACACAGAAATGTATTAAGGTCCACTGCTTTAAAAAAAAATGAAAATTTGAAGAAATGGGGATATTAAATGTTATTTTCCAATTTGACTCACCAGGAAAACAAACTTGCAGCACGTTGGACTCCTCTTTTTGCCCTGTATAACATGTGGGACACCCAGAAAAGAGCACTTCAAGGTGCTGTTTGGAGAACTGAAAGATTTTCAGGAATTTCATTGATGATCTGGAGCAGGGGATTGAGTGCACAGGTGGGCAACACCAGTTTGGGCAGGAGTGTGGATCTGCAGAGTGGNAATGCTGGAATCACCATCCTGGGAAATGCTCAGAAACCTCTGTATGTGGCACCTGAGTTCAAGGTTTAGTGATGGACCAGGCAGAGTTGGGGAAATGGTTGGACTCTGATGGTCTGAGGGGTCTTTTCCAGCCTTACTGATTCTCTGGTTCCGTGTTTACTTGTGGAGCTTTTAGGATCTGTTCTGCTTTTCCCTGAAACATCCTGCAATAAGCAAAGCTGGGGTTCAGCTCTTTACAGGAAAAGCCAACTTTGTGTTTCAGTCGTGTTGTAGTAACACAGGCAGTGCCTCAGAATGTGATTTGTGACAAAAAAGTGTTTTCAGAGTGGGAATTTTTCACTTCTATGTCCTTTGCAAGTCTCTCCAGGACCTTTTGGGAAAGAAAGGAACCAAACACTTCTGGGTGTAGTAGGCTGGTGGTCAGTCATCCCACCCACATTCACTTTTCATGGTGTGATGGCATCAAATTTGGGATTGTGCTTGGTTCCTACAAGCAAGGATTCCTCTTGGGTTTAAAAGTTGGTGTTTCCTACACCTTGTCCTGCTCCTGTGTAACTCAGTGCTTGCTTGTTCTTTTTTTCCCCCCTCTTTTTTTATGGAGATTCCTTATAAAAATCATTTGGTTTTATGGCAGCTTTTCGGGTTTGACTTTCCTAGTTAAGCTGGAGCCTAAGGAATATGGATCTAAAAATACTGAGTTGTCTGATTTTTAAGCTTTTGAAGAGCTCAAAGCTTCTTTTGGTAACCTTTGTAAGAAAACAGAGCAATGGTTACAGCAAATTATTCTCATCAAGGTGGAATTACATTGGATGCACCAGAGCTGTTGAGAACTAAGGAAATGTGATAATGTCAAGTTTGAGAAAACATTGGAGGTGCTCAAATTGCTCTTACCTTTTTAAAAATGGTCATTTTTGGAAAAGAAAAAAAGCCAATCTAGTGTTTTTCAATAAGGATAGTGCAAGAGCAATGAGACAGTCAATTCTCTCACAGATACCTGCCCTCCCTTAGCTGCATTCCTTATAAAATATAACAAATCCAGAGGAAAGATTTCTGGGAAGTTTTAGATTGGGTTGAACTTAAAGCCTGCAAGTGCCCAGGTGTTTGTTTTATGGAAGAATACAATGAAAATGGACAACTGGGCCATGCCTCTCACATCTATTTCTAATATTTTAGTTCCTGGTTTCATTGAGCCTGTTTTAGAGGATATTTTTATGTGTCAATAGTAAAAAATCGACAAAGCAAAGCAGAGAAACTCTTCTGTTGTTCTGCAGTCAGAACAAAGTGTGTGGAACAAAATGTGTAGAACAAAATGTGTGGAACAAAATGTGTGGAACAAAATGTGTCCATGCTGCTGTTCTGTGTTTGGAGTTCACCTGTGTTACCTGAACTGGTTCACTCACAGCCACTGGAATTTTTCCCAGGAAAATCAAGGGAATTCCTGTGCCAGCATCATTTTATCCCTTCCCTGGATCTCCTGTGGCAGTGGAGATGCTGGCCCTGGTGGCCCTGAGGTGACTGCACACCTGCAGGGTTTTTGGTGAGGTGAAAGTTGGTGGAGAAAAGCAGGCTGGGGAAGAGCAAAGCTCTGGTCCAGGTGCTGATTCCCTCCTGGGGCACAGAGTGGTTCCTGCTGGTTTTATTTCTGGTGGGAGACTGGTTCCAGTTGGATTCTGCCCAGCTGGATCCTCCCAGGGAGTTCTTGGTGGATATTCAGGTCCTGGCTGAGCACATCAACACGAGTTTGCCACAAACAGAAGACACCACGAAAATCCGAGCTGCTCATTAGGAGGGAAATTTGAAATATTTGGACATTCCCAGGGTTAACCCCTGGTTTTCCATGGATAAATCCCTTTGCAGCAGAGTTTGCTGCTGGTTTGGGGAGTTTTTGTGAGAAAGCAGCCGCTGCTCAGACTGAAAGTGGAAGTTCTGCTTTTCAGAGATGGAGTCATTGACCTCAATGAATGATAACCTTGAAGTCAACAGACTAAATTAATGCTCTACTTTCTGGATTTGAGAGCAGCAATGTGAAAACCTGGACAGCTAAAGTTAGATTCGTGCATCCATATTTAAAAAGAAGTTGCCTATTTAAAAGAAAAGGGTTTTTTTTTTTTCTTTCCCCTCCTCCAGAATGGCTCAGTACCTGTGATATTGAAAATTGAAGTTTTCAGCCTCAGCTGAGAGGAAACAAAAATTCTCTTCCAGGGTTTTGGCATGGAATTACAGCCTGGTGGAACAGAGCAGAGCATCTAAACCAGAAAATCTTTAGATGCTGCTGTTCTTAAATATAGTTTTAATATTCTGGAAAAGTAATTTCTATTCATTCTGCCTCCCAGTACTCTTTTAAAAAGCTTTTGAGGTAACTTTCAATGAAGTTTTAAGTTGTGAGGAGATTTCTTTGTTGCCAGGCCAAAATTTATTTCTGTTGTTGATTTCTCAGAGCAAGGACTCACTTCGACTTGAGAAAAACTTAGTTTGACAATTAAAAAATTATTTGAAAAGCAAATTAAAATTCAGGTTAAAATTTGCAATAATAACTATTAAAAAGAATTTCCCATTTCCTGAATGATTGATCAGTGCACTGAGAATACCTAAGGTGTGTAATGGATATAACACTACAAATACAGAGTGGTTTTTGCAGCTTTTAAATCTGCATTCAGTGTGGAGATAAAAAGGGAAGGTTCTCTTGGCCAAGGCAGCAGTGGAATGGAGAGACTGAGTTTGGAGCTGCCCAGTAAGCCCTCCCGCCCTGTCCCAGGGATCTGCTGGCTCAGGTGGCTGCTGGGAATGGCCCTGTCTTGTACATCCCATTTTGTGTCCTGATTCTGCTGCTTTGGGTACCAAATATTCCTGGGTTGGTCCTGGCCTGGCTTGGGAGGGTTTGGAGTGAAGTTTGGAGTGAGGAAGGTGTGAAGGGAATCTCAGCCTCCAGGGAAAAGCTCCAGAGGGGATTTCTTCCCATGGGCTCGGCGTGGGCAGCACCGGTTTGGGAGCTTTTACAGCTTTCCAGGAATCAAACCTGAAATTGGTGCTCCTGAAGGACCTCCCAGGGGGAAAATCTGCACCCAGCAGCACCTCATGGGTATCTCATGGAATTGTTGAGGCTGGAAAAGCCCTCCCAGCCCATGGAGTCCAAGCTGTGCCTGTTCCCCACCTTGTCCCCAGCCCAGAGCACTGAGTGCCACCTCCAGGTGCCACCTGCAGGGATGGGCACTCCAAAGCTCCCTGGGCAGCCCCTGCCAAGGCCTGAGTTCCCTTTCTGCAGAAAAACACCTGAAATTCATCATCACTGGACAAGCTTGACTTAACTGGCACCACTTCAGTTCCTGAGCATGTTCTGTGTTGAATCCAAAAGCAGGGCAGCAAATGTTTGCAGGAGGCATCCTGCTTCATAAATCATGGAGCTGGGTGGAAATGGCCTCTCCCCACATCCCTAAAGTTCTCCTCCTTTGGGGATAGGATTTAAAATACAGAGGGACACCATAGGATGGCTCTTTGAACAGCTAAGCCTGAGTAGTTCTTGGTAAGAATTCCATTTATAATCCTTTATCAGGCAGGTGGAGACAAGAACTGGGCAAATATTGTTCCTAAATCTTGCAGAAATTGGACATTCTGACTTGTGAGGTTTGTATTTCTCTTTTCCTTGTCAGGCTGGTACTTCCTGTTCTCTTCAGTTCACCCTGTGATCTGTGGTTTTTAATGTTTCTATCAAACGTTGCAGGCAGGGGTGCCCAGATGTGTTTGCCTAACTGGGATCAGACTGGTGGATTCCCAACTTTCCAGAGCAACACAGAACGTGCTCAGCTGGATGAGAGAGTTTTTCCCTGGTTATTTATAGGGGAGTGAGTTCCTCTCACCAGGTTTTACCAGAGTTTCTATGTCTCAATATGCAACCAGCTATCCATGGAGAGCCTGGATATTTCCATCAGGCAGCTTCAGGACACATTTGTCAGCCCTCTGATGTCACTGGTGCAGCTCAGACGTCATCTGAGTGAGTGGCTCTGCTGAAACCCTGCTGGATTTAGGAACACAATTAAGCTTGGAAAATGTAAAACTGAGAATGTTTGACTCTCAGCTTTTTGCTGTGACGCCACAGTCTCAAAACCACGTTTGTTGATCAGCTGTTAAGGACAGAGATGAGATTAGAGAGCAAGAAACATCATTTGTTTTTAGTGACACATCAGATCTGACCTTCCAGTTGTCCTGGGAAGAGCAGGGAATACCCAGCCCAAGGGAAAAGCCTGGTTTTTGGGGCTCAGCACTCACTGGCACTCACACCCAACCCCTGGTGACCTCTGGCTGAGTTAAATCCCCCAAAATATCTTTGGGGATCCAGGTTGGAGTTTATTGCAGACAGAGCCAGCTGTTGAACATCTTCGCTGCAAAGGTGGAACAGGTGGCAGCAGTTTTGTTGCAGAGAGAGAAAAGAGGTTTGTTCTTCATTTCCTCCTTCCCTCTGGGAATCTCTTGGTGCTGGCATTTTCCTAACAAACTGGTTGTTGCAGATCCCTTAAAAATGGGGATACAAGCAGAGCATTCAGCTCTTTTACTGGTTAATTCTGGATCTTCTAATTGGTTTCTTTTTGTGCATTCTCTTAACTTCTCCTTCATCTCCTTGTGAACAGAGAATCCAACCTCAGGTTTGCTAGACTATCCAACACTTTGCCTTGTCTGTACTAAAATCACAGAAAATTTTAATATTTGAGCTCAGTATTTTGGGGTGAACTCACCACTTTTTTGTGCTCCCTCAGATGTGATGGAGAGGGATGAGCAGATGTGCTGTGCCAGGAAATAAACAAAAGGAAGATGTTTCTAAAGGTGGGGGAGGTTGGTTTCATTTTTACCTGGTTTTGTAGACAGTGAGGCCTTTAAATATAGAAAATATTATAATACTGTGATTAAAGTCCACAATTCCTCAGGACTGCCTCACCACTCCAGAAAAATGAACTGTTTCTGGCCACACATGAAGATCCTTCATGGTTTTTAGCTCTGCTGTAATAGGACTCCAAGGTCCTGAAGATGCTTAAATGGAATGAACTGGTTCTCCAAGTTTTTATATATTGGTATAAATGTCTCTGATTTCACCTGCCTATTAATGTGAGTTCTGACTTGCTGTTAATGCCTCTCAGGAGATCAAATCCTTCTCCACGAGTTTGGTTTAATATAAAACTGGTTTTATCTTCATGGAGGCATGGAATAATGGCTTACATAGATTAGCTTAGAAAATATAAAATAAATTAAAACACCCCACCAAATATATTCACCAAGTTTTGTACCTTCCAGTAATGCTTTGGAATAAAAGTGGGAATTAGCCCCTTGAAATATTTCACTTAGTGAAGTTGAGCAAAACACCTGACAAGCAGCAGATGTCCATTGTAATTCCATTTACAGCTTCACTTTAGGTGAGTTCCAGATGTTCATGGTGGGCTCTGTGTCAGGCCCTTAAAGACTGTAAAAAAAGCAGCAATCTGGTCATTGATTTATTCTTGTTGAAGTTAGACCTTTTTAAAACTTCCAGCTGTAAAATCAAGTCATTATTTCAGCTTGCTGAGTGATTCCTGGAGACTTCCCTGAGTCCAGGGATGAATCCACAGTGTGGAGTTTAAGGGTATTGTGCTGCTTAGGCTCAGAAGGGGATGTAAATAAGGCTAAAAAAGTTCATATCTCTGGAGTTTTCTCCAAAATTCAGTTCTTCAAAATTGGCTTGTTGAGATCATGGAATCCCAGAATGAGCTGGGCTGGAGGGAGCTTAAAGCTCATCCAATCCCAGCCACCTTCCACTGTCCCAGGCTGCTCCAAGCCCCAGTGTCCAACCTGGACATCCTTGGGCACTGCCAGGGATCCAGGGGCAGCCACAGNTCCCCCTCTTGTCAAAGCAAAAAACCCCAGGGTTGTTCTATCTTTTGTTATATATACATAATATATAAATATATATCTAGAAATATATCTTCTTTTTTTCCTGACCTGCAGCTGCAGGAATATTCCTTTGCTTCCTTTTCCTTTACAAAGCCTGGGAGAATTTAGTGTTGCTTTCCTTCGAAAGTTCAGCTTTTCTTCCATCTTCTGAGAAATTTCATCTGTAAAGTTGTTCTTGTCCTCTGACTTCACGGACTTCAGGAGTCTTCATGACTTCTCTTGTGAAGAAAAGAGATTTTCCTCAGGAAAAAAAAAAAGAGGCTGTTTCACGACCAAATCAATGGGTCAGTTTTCAAGTTAGGATTCTGCACCTTCAGCTTAAATTCTGTGTTTGGTTTTGTTTTCCTGCATGGATTCTGGTAGCAAAAGGCCCCAGGCAACGACTGTTTGGATCCTGAGAAAGGCAAAAAGTAGTTGTTGTGGGGTTTTTTTTGTTTGTTTGGTGTTTTTCTTTTATGTCTGGAGGCATGTGGAGCTCCAGGGGAAGGCAAGAAGCGCAACTTCATTTTTTCTTGGGAGAAATCCAGGCTCTATAGGCTGCCATCCAAATGCAAAAATTCTGACACTTCTCCGCTCAGAAAAAGTGCCACCAAAACGGAGCCAGCTGAATACTCCACTTCTTCAATAGAAGGCAGTTGCCTTAAATAGAATTTGGGAGCTAACTTCGTCTGGAGCAGGGATTTGGGTTCAAAACACTTCCAGATCCCTCGTGACGTCTTTGCACTTTTGGAGTCTTTCGCTCTGGCTGCAGGTATTTGAGTAAACACTCAGTGGGTATTGAGACACCTGAGGAATCGTTTGTGTCCTGTAATTCCATGGGTTATAGGCAGGATAACATGTTGGAATGAGA